>PVIC010024250.1:0-14694 GCA_004025085.1 Thryonomys swinderianus | reverse complement strand
TTTGTGTGATTGTGAGCTATGTATATAATGTACCAATAAAGTTTACTGAATAATGCAAAAAAATTTTATAAGTGGTTTATTTAATTTAGAACTTCCTTGTCCCTACTTTTATCTGCTTATTTTATTACTGTGGGATGTATTAAATATGCTGTCATTGTGGATTTGTCAAGATGGGGGAAATAATTCCTCAATATCTTGTTAGTTCCTAAACATCTGGTTAGTTTTTAAGAGTATCCTTAATTCTTTGTTAATCATTTTTAGTTATTTTTCCATGGAAGTATTTTTCCTAATTATTTAGATCTCCATTTCTGAAATCAAATTCCCAGAACTGAGTTTCTGAAAGAATTTGAAAATCAGAATGATTCAAATATTGAATCAAGTAACATATTCAATTGAGTGATTTTTGTTATTTTTTAAAAAGATTTTTGCTTTCTTTACTATTTAAGAACACATGCTTATCTTAATGCTTTTACTCTTATTTTTGTTGATTTCTCAAACTATTGCTAATATTTAAATCTCTCACTTTGTTCATTTTTGTTCAAGATATAGGCAGGTGATCATGTAATAAAAATTCTACTTTAAAATTTTTAGAAACGTGAATATAAAAATAGCAAAAATAATCTTGAATTTTGGCATAATCTCTAAATAATAATTTTCTTTTTCCTAATGATGAATACTTCATTCCATTGGAGCATTAGATGGCATCTTAGATTCATAGAATTTCATATTTTCTGGTACTAGCTTATCACAACATTTAATCATGCACATGTCTTTATTGCTGATATAAATCATTCACTTTGGGAACAGCTTATTGGAATACAGACTTACTGAATGGGAATTCTTATATTATATTATTTTACAGTTGCATTCAATTATCACTGAAGTATGTGAGCAGTTTATTATTTATAGGAAAACAAGATATGGCCCTTTACCTTTTATAGAAAAGTCAACACAGCATGAGTTGTGGAGAAAAATAAGACCATAGGCTTTAGGAAAGGAGAATGACATGAGCAAAAGAGGGGAGGATTATGTTAATCAGCTTTCTGTCACTGTGACAAATATCTGAGATAAAAATTTAGAAGAAAGGCTCATTTTGGTTCAGGGTTTCTGAGGTTTCAGTCCATGGTTGGTCCAGTTGCTTTGGGACCTGTGGAGAAGAAGAGCATCATGGGAGTGGGGGAGACTGCTCATCCCATGGCAGCTGGGGAATGAGAAGAAAAAGAAAGGAGTCCAGGTTGCCAGTATCTCCTTCCAGGGCATAATCCAAGTGGCACAACATTTTAAAGCAAGGATCTAATCCCTAAATTAAAGGGCCAGGGAAGTAGCTTACTGTGAAGGCCCTGAATTCATTCCCCAGGACTATGATGATGATGATAATGATGACGACAACAATGACAACAATAACAATAACTTCAAATGCTACTTTAGAGGGTGCACGGCTCCAGCAAAGGACACTGAGCTACAGTTGCATAAATGACTCTAGGGGCACAGTTTGATGATAAAAACCAATTAATCAGTGAGCATTTCAGTACTCTCAGTCTCTAATCTGAATTCTTTATATATTTTTCCATTCCTTTTGGAACCAAGAACTTCAGTCTGGATGCTGGAAGAATGTAGGGTTTTCACTGTTATTCTGTTTTTCAACCATGAAGGCCCACTCCTGACTTAGAGTATTCATCCTTCTACCTGCTGTGTAGCTTGTGTATGGGCCACATCAGTGCAGTATACCTGCCCTTCTCTCCCCCTCCCTAATTTGCACCAGTTCTACTGAGGTACTTTCACACATCTACAACCTATTTAAACCCCTCTTAATCTGCACACTGTACAGCATCAGTCTCCATCTTTCATCTGATCTTCCAGTCACTCTTGCTTGTATTTATAATCTGGGTTGAATAGACAAAAGGAAAACAAACTAATGTAGAGGGAGTTTTGTGGTTATTTTCCTTCTGTGTAATCTGATTAGAGCAATTTCCAAACACCAGGCATGAACTGTTCAAGGAATACAAGAAAGTCTCCTGGGAAGCTGTATGTTTCCATTTGAGAAAGTACTTGGCTGGTTTGGGCTTTGGGGCTATTCTGCAAGAGCCCTGACATGTGAACAAGGCATAAGAAGATTGACAGAAATGGAGAAAACAAATTTGTCTCAAATATCTCATGACATTTTGAAGAAAATGAAAAAGCCTAGTCCAAAGCACAAGTGAAAGGAATAGGATTTTACTTAGTGCTTAGGCTCCCTGGTGTTTCATTTGCCTTGGAAGCGATTCTCATAGTCCCTACCCTCTGGATTTGTGCCTTTTGCTTTTCTCCCAGCTAAGTAGCTCTACTTCCCATAGGAAATGCCGCATGGAGACTTCTGAGCTGATGTTCCCTCCTGCCCTGTGATTTCCTCAGGGCAGGGATTTTATCATTAAAAACTTCCTTTCATTTATTTGTGACACCACAGGGCACAGATGATATTTAATAGGCATATAAGATATAAAACACACTTTCATTCATTTTTGAAGGTCTAAAGCCCTTGCCAGGAAGTGACAGTGTTGAGGCTGGGAGATTGCCTTCTGCAGTGCTGTGGTAGACTGCAAATGGAAGCCAAAATGTCTACATGTGCCCACTGAATGAGACTGTGTAGAGTGCAGGGCTTGTTACTGAGCAGTGCAGGGGAAAAGGATCTAACTTTGTGTGTCTCTATGTGCATGTGTGTGCATTGTGCGTTTGACTGTGTGTCTGTGGGTATCTGTTTTATGGCTTGTGTCTAGATGTTTCTTCAAAGCCTCATGTGGTCACAGGTGGGTCTTTTCAAAAGTGGCTGGATCTAGAGTGTGAGATACTGTGATAAAATGTGTGATGTTAGAACTAAATTAATCCACTGGTTTGCCATACTTCTGGGTATGGATAATATTAAGGTCCACCTGAGTGTGAGAGCTACCTAAGGGCATGTTGACTGGATAAACTATAAGGAACAGAAAGAGGGCTGCTGTTACTTTTGTTGCTTCCTGCTTGCTATTTGCTGCTTTGCTGCCTTTTGCCTTCCATGAAGTATTTCTCCTGTAATGCCTTTCTTCCATACCACTCTCCCAGTGATTGGAGCCAATGATTAAGGCCTGAAGCCTTTACAGACTATGAGACAAAGTAAACTTTTTATACATTAACTTTGAGCATTGAGTATTTTGTTTCAATGAGGAGAAAAGTAACCAAGACAGTGTGTGTGTGTGTGTGTGTGTGTGTGTGTGTGTATGTGTGTATGTGCACTACTGAGGACTGAGCTGAGGGTCTTCACACTGACCAACATTCCAAGCCATTTAAAATTTTTCGTTTAGGACAGGTGTTTAGCTAAGTCACTAAATTGCCTAGTTTGGCTCATTCTTTTCTTTTATAAAGGCAGGATTTCACTTTGTCATTCAGGCTGGCTGAACTCACTATGTATTCCAGGCTGACCTCGAGGTCTCAGTAATCCTCCTGCTTCAGTCTCCTGAGTGTTGGCATTGTAGGAGTGCACCACCATGCCCAGCCTGATTCACTCTTGTGATCCTTCTGTTTCATCCTCCTAGAGAGCTGAGGTTACTGATTATTTAAAAAGTTTATTATTCTTATTCATACCTCTTATATAGTAGAGTTAGTGATGGGATTTAAAAAAATATTTTATCTTCTTTAACTTTTGACTAAAGCCTATGTGGCATCTGATAATTCACACAAGAGATCCATGGCATAGGGAATCTTTCTCACCTTGTTCTGGGGAGCACGACCTTCCCGACTCTTCACTCTGCTTCTGAGGGGTTAAGCAACAGCTGTGGGACAGTGTCACTTTAGACCGAGTTCCTGCCATGGCACAGATGTCTTGCCATCTCTGCACTTTAATCAATTTTCCTCATGAATCTGGTAATTGTTGACTGGCTGCTCTTTATTGAAAGGCTCTCTGTAAGCTTTAGCCACACAGCAGTGAGCTACTGATTGTGATTTATTACTAGATAACTTTAAAGGACAATTCTCAGTTTTTCCTGTTAAAGGCCCATATGAAACATCCTTAAAAAACTCCTGTCTAAAAGTTAGACTCCTAAGAGCTACTGAAATAAGAAGACTGAACATTCAGCTTTCAATACTCATGTGATCTGAGTAGCAAATAAGAAAGATGATCTGGAGGTCCAACAATCTGTGAACAAGCTTACACCCTCTGCTCCATGTGTTACCCCCTGGTTTGAGAAGTAGCACATGCCACCTATTTCTGTACCTTTTAAGGATCCAGACTTATAAATCGTGTTGGATCAGCATTCCCTCTGGAGCTTCTGGATTTAGTTCTATTTGTCCATCTGTTGGTATTGGCTCCTAGAACATTTCTGATACTTTCAAATGTGTGTAATCTTATTTTATATATACACATAGTTTTAAACAAGTTTCAGAAGGGAGTAAATTTATATGTGTATGTTTAATTCTTGATCTTAACACAAAACTACCCTGAAGTTTTTAAAGTATATTTATTTTTAATGCACTATACAGAATCATATAATTTAGAGATTTAAAAAATTTTATATACACTAGTGGTCTCATTTTATAAATGATAATATCTCTAAGGCCTAAAACAGCTTGTTCAAAATCATGTGACTGGCTTATGGTTGATGGTAAGACTCAGTTGTAAAGAAGAAATTAAATCAAAATCTCTAAAAACTCCTTAATGTCCAAAGCTGCTAATGTATCAAATTTTAGTAGTTACATTTCTTTCAAACAGTGTATAAAAGGAGACATACAGGTTGGTTTCAGTTATAGATATCAAAGCTCTGTCCTGTAGGGATCATGATATTTGCCAGACCACAGTAACCAAACAAACAAATAGTGGAAATGCTCCAGCATCAAGCAAGTATTGGGTGTAATCCAGGAACAAATAATCAGTTTGGCTTATGAAGCATGTGTGTAAGACCTTGTCTAAATTAGTGAGCAAAGAGGGGGTTACTAGGAAAAACAGATACTGTGTTTTAGAAATGTTGGCAAGAACATTGTATATGGATGGTACTTCCATCTGTTCTACATGGTTCTTCCAAATTTTAGAAGGTCCCAGGTTTGCCATAGTTTCCTCTATTCTTATGGTGCTGGGTCCTACTTTATCTGCCTTCTGCTTACCTCTGCTGCTCCTTTTTGATTTCATCAAAAACACAAACAAAACTCTTGAACTGTACTGAGTTTTGTTCCCTAGTAACCTTTCTCCATGAAAGAATAAATTTTAGGAATATCTTATTTGTAAAAATTCTTAGTGCCATTGGAATGAGCATGAAGGTAATAGTGTTCTAGTCTTATCTGTCATGAGTTACAAGGCTCTTCTAATCGCTTCATGCTTGTTACTCATCTGACTTACAAAACAATCCTTGAGCAAGAGTTTTCCAGCTGTAATGCTTTGGAATCTTGAAATTCCCTAATATTGTAAGCATTTAATTATTTCTGATGTAGAGCTCATAACCAAAGGAATGCCTTGCTGAGTTGGAATCTAAGAATTCACTGTAGAAGCTCATGTCTTTGGGTTTGGGTCCATGGGATGGGAAACTACCCAACCATGGCTTCTAAGGAACTGTCCATCTTTTAAGAATAGAGACCATCCATTCAAGAGATGCAGATGAAAACAGCACTGAGATTTCATCTTACTCCACAAAAAATGGCTGCTATTGCAAAATCAACCAATAATAAATGCTGGTGAGTCTGTGGGGAGAAAGGAACCCTTTTCCACTGCTGGTGGGATTATAGACTTGTGCAACCATTGTGGCAAATCTGTGTGGAGATTCCTCAGAAAACTAAGACTAGAGGTCCCATCCGACCCTGCTATCCCCCTGTTAGGAATATACTCAAAGGAATTTTAAAAATTGCATTGGAAAGACAGATGTACATCCTTGTTCATAGCAGCTCAGTTTGTGATAGCCCAATCTTGGAAACAACCCAAATGCCCATCAACTGGAGACTGGATAAAGAAGATGTAGTGTTTTTTCTTTTTTATAAAATGGAGTATTATTCTGCTATAAAGAATGACAAGTGGGGGAAAGAACAAATATGATTTAGAAAGAAAATGAAAGAGCATGTATATAAGGGGTGGGGGGATGTGGGTAGGTAGGGATATGGGTAAAAATGAGAATTAACTTGTGTCATGTACTGATACAAATTCCACAATGTTGTATGTGATTGTGAGCTGTATATAAAATGTACCAATAAAGAATTCAATTTAAAAAAAGGAATAGAGACCATCTGAAAATCTGAGGTACAAGAGGAAACACATACTTCTGCTTTGCTTGTGGTTGTAAGCAAGATGTGGTGGCTTTAAGGAATTTTAGTCAAGATTTCAACACACATTCAGAATGAAAGATGGCTTTTGTTTATAGGTATTAATTAATTAACCTATTTCTCTTGTTCTTCAGTGCTTACTGTTACATTTAGGACATCTCAGAACTTTTATTATTATGCAGTTTGAAAAAGTCAAACTTACAGGCTAAGACAGAAGAAAGGCGGTTAATAGGGTCTGAGGATGGGGAAATAATAGTTTTGTTCAAAGAATATAAACTTTGCACTATAATGTGAATAACTTATGAATATCTAATGTACAGCCTTGGAACTATAATTGCAATAATGTATTTATATTTTAAATTTTCTAAGAGAGCAAATCTTAAATGTTCTTAATAAAATATAAAAATAAGAACAATAAAACATGGTGCCAACATGAGGTATAGCTGCATTACATAAGTTGGTGGTAATTTCTTCACAATATATACCTATATCAAATTGTCATGTTGATAAATTCCTACAATTTTGCTTGGCAATTTTATCTCAGTAATGCTAGGAGGAAAAAAAAATCTCATGATATATAATTTTAATCTTCAAGCAGATCTTTATTTTACCATTTACCTGATCATTAAAAAGTTAGGCCTTTACTTGTTTCATTTTGAATTAAGAATCAAAAAATGTGACTGAAAAATAACCTCTGACTGAATCTTGTCTTCCAACCAGAGAACTGGAACTAGTGGGCCTGATTCTGGGCCCTAACTACCTGGATTAACTAACCTGCCTTCCATGATGAGTATAAAAAAGCCCATAAATGGAAAAATGATGTTATTCACAGTTTTACCAAACTGAGAGGATAAGTAGTCTATTCCCATAAAGCATACAGAATTACTTCAATTTATAGAAAAGGTAGAATAAAAACAAGGAAATATGCATAGGTAGACTTAGCCAGGCAGAACATGCTGAATCTGCTTCTGTTAGTCTTGACATCAGGGATGAGTGTGAAAGTTTCTGCTCTCAGCATGAGGAAGTCAGAGAAGTAGTTTAATTTTCAATAGCTCCTACCTGTAATATTTACCTTCTGAACAAATGGACCATAAATCATCTTTTTAAAGGTCTTTCATAGTCATACCTTGGGATTTTGTAGTCATTTTATTTTCAGTTAGCTTATAGATATAAAAATGTGGAGACCACAGCCCCGGTGGAAGCTCGCAGATTGCTGCTCTCAGTAGGATGACAGGAGGGATTACAGTGTAATTACCTATGTTTTTGTGAATCTGTACGGAAGCTCAGTGTTCGTTTTAAAGAATTTTATAAACCATGAGTTGGGGGAACGACAGAATTCAGATAGTAAAGTGCTGGGATAGGTTCCTACTATTGACCTTAGTATTTATTTATTTATTTATTTCCTACTATTGACCTTAGTATTTAAAGGACCTTAGTATTTATTTCTTGTCTTATTCACAGCGTGGATAACCTCTTTTGTAACTACCTCTAGTCATGGCACTGTTCCCTTTCACTTTTGGTTGTCACTTAACCTTTGCCACTGAAGCCCAGAAGGAAGACAGACAGGAAATCAAAGGCCAAAGCCAGCATGACCTTCCTCCTGCCCCACAAAATTGGAGTGAATGATGGATGACCTCACTGCAACCCTTCAGTGTGCTATTCCTCCTGATGCATATAAATGATTTAATTTAAGAAGACAAAATGTGAAATGAAAAAGTAGATTGGAATAAGAGCACTTAATTTCGAGAATTATTTAAATGGAAACTGTTTTGCTATTCTGTATGGTTTCCTTTGTACGTTCATATTCAGAAGTTCTCTATGCTTCATCAGGTTTAGATGATTTCTAGCAAAATGAGAAGAGTAAGTCATTTCAGTTTGTTTAGCTTCTTAAACTAGTTCCAAAAGTACTAATTCCCACGGTTGAAAGCATTTGCCGTTTCCTGTGTTTTAATTTTTGAACTCTAAGCCACAGTGGCCAGATAATTTCTGCTGTGAATAGCAATGGTATATTTTTAACTAGATTTACATTTTGTCTCTTGTTCATAGTTGGCATATTGCTTAACTGGATGACTGCAGATGTAAAACAGGATTAAAAAAAAAAAAAAAAGAAAAATCACTTGTTATTGGGGATTGAATCCAGGGCCTTGTGATGTCAAGCAAATACCACCACTGAGCTATATTCCTAATTCTTTTAGTTTTATGACCTAAGGTCTGACTAATTTTCCCAGGCTGACCTTGAAGTTCTGTTCCTTATGCCTCACTCTCCCCAACAGCTGGGATTGTAGGCCTTCACCACTGAACTTAGCTGAGAAATGGGTCTTTAATGTCAACATTGGCTCCTCTAGGAGTGCTGCAGAATGGGGTACTAATGCCACGTGGCACATGGGTGTGTGTCCACTTGGCATCCCACACACACCGAAAAAGTTTGTACAAATAATGCTGCCCTGTGTCCTTCTAGACCGATGAAACAGATGTACCTTCAAATGAGTAAAGTGCAGTGTGTTGAGATGTGACAGGTCCACAGCTGGATTTCATGTTCCTCAGGAGAAAGTGTTCTGTTGTGATTGTATGAGAACCTCCCATGAATATCCCCAAGATTTCCTTTCCCTCCTTCTTGGTCAAGGTGCTCCAAGAGCTGATAGGACCCTCAGAACCTCTTAGAAGAGAAGCATCCTGCCTGGCTGAGGGATCAGCAGGAGGAGAGTCTCCATTGCTAACAACTGTCCTGCCAGGAATATCTGGTGATCAGTAAATGTTCTTGCTGCTCTGGAAGTCTTTGAAGTTCCAGATTTGTACAGTTACCACAGTTAAAGTACTGTAATCAACAGAGTTCAAGTAAAGCACTGAGCAGACAGCAGGAATAACACACATATACAGAGGAACCATTGAAGTGCTTTTGTCATTATAGGTGTTAGTGGCCGCATTTTAATGAGTAAAATGAAGCTTAGAGTCGAAAATTATTTCCTCTCACAGTCCTCTGAGAGGACTGCAACACTGAAAACTTTGACTCTTCAATTATTCAGGGGAAGAGCCAATTCTTGCTCCTATATACTAGAGCAAGTTGGATGGAAAGCTCAGAGAAGCAGGAATCTAATAATTTGCTGCATACACAATCAGTTGAAATTGAATATCTTTGCTAAACTCTATGAAAATCTCCACAAAGCTTAAGTAGATAAAATTTAAAATTAAAATTCATTAAGTTCTATAAACTTCTCAAAAATCTCAGTATCCAAATTTCCACCACACACACACACACTCATTCACACTCACACACACACACACACATTCACAATACCACAAATGCATTTAAAGACAAGTTACAAATAGACCCATGTTTTCAAAATCTTGAGTGCCTACTGAGACATGCTACTATAAACTTTCTAGGAAACTTTTTTTGAAAAGGTGAAAATATTGAAGAACACCTGATCCAGAAGCTTGTATATATTCTACACAGGGTCAGATAATGAATATGTAAACTTTATGGTCAAAGAGGTGAAAAGGAAGATATTACATAAGTATGTTAGTATCTGAAAAAAGTACACTGGTACCTCAGTTCATGAATTCAATTTTTTCTATAATTCTGGTCACAAACCAAACTGGGTGAGAATTGAATCAATTTTCCCAGGAAGGTTAACATTGACTCTAATTACTGAATTTGATTCTCTTCTTGTCTAACTTGGTTGGGACCAGAATCATAGAAAAAATAGAGTTCATGAACTGAGGCATCTCTGTATTTAATGTTTGTACTCTTAGGTTGTGGGAGATACAAAAATAAGGAGGTTAGCCTATGAGCCTCTGAGCTAATAATTTTGGAGAAACAGATGGTTATTAGTTTTGTGTCTTTCACGTATGAATCTTTTATTTTTTCTTTTTGTGTACCAACAACCAGGATCAAAACTCCAGCCAGGTGAAAAGCACACAACCATATAAGATACATGCAGTGTTCCCAATGCCAAGAGTGACTTTTGATGGGCAGAGATCGCATGGAAGAAGTGGTAATGTCTATGTTGTGCTAATTAAATAATATATCCATACACTTCATTTTTTAACTGAGTCCTGAATTTGGTAACACAGAGACATAGTCATAGGCTTCAAGATGGCCATCATACAGTTGAATTAAGAGTCACCCACTGAGTACCTTCCTGAATCTCATATAGTCTCTGGTCCTTATCCCAGGCTCAGATTTCTGAAACTTACCTGTATGGAGAAAGAAAAGAGGTGGATCTCAGCTCTTTTGCTCAAAGAAGAGCTGCTGTACACATGAAAATAAGGTTACAAACTGGGGAGGTCAAGTAGAAGCTTTTAAAAAAATTACATAGTTTAATTAATGTTCATATTATAGAAAATTAATAAATAATTTAAGTTCATTTTATAGAAAAAATTTAAATTTAAAAAGTAATAACCCCACCATATAACCTTATTATAACCATTATTCCTATTCTGTCTTTGTTTTCTAAATGTATTTTAATGGCTCTAATCATAGCACATACAATTCTGAGTCATGTTTTTTGACATAATTATACAATTATTTTCTATGTTTTCAGTATGAAAACGTAAATGCTGATTCAATTAAAACTGGATAAAGAAGAGAAGGAATTATCTGGTGTAGTCATTCGCACAACTACAATAATTTACTTTTTTCATTTAAAATTACCTCACAAGAATTCTTCTGATTATCTGCTTTTTAAGTACTAACATTTGATAATTATAAAGCAATATAAATTCTATGCATGTAACTGGACAATCTAGAAAAATACAGAGACAAAATAAAATACCATATCATCTTACCACTATGAGATAAACATTTGCAGTATTTTTCTATGAATATATTTGAGTGTATATATTTACATATATTTTTTAAAAATAAGGTCATATTCTGCATATTGTTTTGTACCCTGTTTTAAAATTCATTAATATATCCATGATAGTTTCATGTATGAGTTGCCTGTGCTATCATATCCATTTGTTTGGTCAAACACTAAGTGTTGCTATGGAGGTATTTTGTAGAATTAAGATTTACTATTGGTTAATTTGTAGTTTCCTTTTTGTCTCTATGAATTTGTCCATTCTAGATATTTCCTACAGACACAGTTGTACAGTATTTGTCTTTCCTGCCCTGTACCCATGCCCCTTTATAGTGTTATCATGATCATTTCTCTTAAAGCTTGTATTTGGTGACTGCCCCCCAAAAAACCCTACAATCATAGGAGGGACTTCAATGGGAAAGAAAAGAAAGCTAAGAAAGAAGCTACTAAGTTCCTTCATTTGCCTTGCTACCTTCTGCTTGATGAACTGTTTCTCTTCAGTGGTGCTCATTTTCCATGTCACCTTCATAGCAACACTTAGTGTATGACCAAACAAATGGGTATGATAGCGCAGGCAAATGACACATGAAATTAACCATCATGGATATATTAATGAATTTTAATGAATATGTAGACTATGTCCTTATTTTTAAAAAGCATATAAATACATATATTTGTATATATTCATAGAAAAATACTGCAAATGTTTACCTTATGATAGGATTATGTGGTATTTTATTTTTTCTTTGTATTATTCTGGATTGCACAGTGTGAGAACAAATCCATGGAAGGTCACATACCACAGGTGTTACACTCTGGGGTGTTACAAAGCCATTGTTAATGGAAACAGAAACTGACCTCACAGGTGGAAACTGTGGGGTGGGTAGGGGAATGGGAAAAAATGAGAATTAAATTGTGTCATATACTGGTACAAATTTCCAATACTGAGTGTGATCATGATGTGTATATAGAATGCCCCAATAAAGATAATTTTTTTAAAAGAAACAAAAAATACTTAAACTTTAAAAAAAAAAGTCTTAGGAGTAGACAGTGGGCAATGTTGGAGAAGCAATGAGGGGTGTGACTAGAGGAAACATCCTAATGGACTTGTGCCTTGACCTAAGGGGAGCTCTGGACACATTGATGAAATGCCAATGGGCATTTTATCTGTGCAAAACAGATACATTTTATCTGAACCAAAACATGAAAAAAGTACTAGAAAGAAGCTATAGAGAGAGTTCTTTAATTTGCAAGCAACATTTTCAGACAATAAAGACAAGGTAGTACTTACCAGATTGGAAAATGAAACTATTTCTCATCTCTGCAATTGACAGAAGATTCTTTAACATAAGATTAAGTAACATAAGATTCTTAAACATAAGAAATAAGGCTGGGACACACCTGTAATCTCAGCACTCTGACAGGCTGTGCCAAGAAGACCATCATCAAATTCTGATGATTAAAAAATAGGAAACAAAACTTATGTATATAGGGGTTGGAGTATTTGGGGATGCATGGGATGGGAAAAAATGAGAATTAAGTCATGTCATGTACTGGTACAAATTCTCAATGTTGATTGTGATCACAACATGTATATAAAATGTACCAATAAAATCAATTTTCAAAAAAGAAAGTCATAAATTTAAACCCAGCCTGGGTGGGTTTAAAACCAAAACAAAACCTTATCTCAAAATAAATGATTAACATTCCATTCCTGGAGGCAGCAGCAGTGGATTGAGGCCTGCACACTGGCCCACTCCACCCCGAGTGACACACACGACCTGGTTGATCTGGGTGCCATTCTGCCCCTGGAGGGGGCAATGGCGGTGGTGAACTGTGGCCTGCACACTGGCCCACCCCACCGCGAGCGGCACAGATGACTCAGCTGCTCTGGGCACGATTCTGTCCCTGGAGATAGCAGTGACAGAGGTGGACTGAGGCCTGCACACAAGCCCGCTCCACCCTGAGTGACACAGATGACTTGGATGCTCTGGGCGCCATTCCATTTCTGGAGGCAGCAGTGGCAAACTGAGGCCTGCACATCAGCCAGCTCCACCCCAAGCCGGCCAAGATGACTCAGGTAAGCCAGGGGCCACTTGTTCCCACCTGTGGAGGACTGAGGCCTGCCCACCAGCCCGCTCCTTCCAGGAGCCATGCAGTGAGGAGTCAGGTATGGATCCCGGGTGCCATCCCCACCACAGAGGATTGAGGCCTGCCGGCCAGCCCCAACCCTATCCCAGAGCTTCATTGTGAGGACCCAGGTCTGAGAGGAGGCAGGGCCATATCCTGCATCCCTCCACACTGCAGCCGCCCTGAGAGACCAGGCAAGATTAAAAAAAAAAGGAGGCAGGAATCTAGCTTCCATTTTGCCATCTACTCCTAGATCCCTCTACTCACCTCTTGACCCTACACCCTCTCCTATCTTCTTGTCAGAAGCAATACCCAGAAGTAAAAGACTCTTAGGCTGCCCTATTTCTTCTCCTATACTACTATAAGAAGGTGTACAAAGTCTCCAACGGTCTTACAGAATACAGTTGGTACTGTTTATATATGCCCTTTTATCCTCTAATACCTGCTGGCATATATGAGATTATAGAGTATAGGTGATCTTCATAAATCTGCTAACCCTATTTTACTCTCCTTCTGTCCCCCTACCTGCCTGATTCCCCAGTGACCTCTTATTGCCAAAAGGTTCAGTGGATGCATTTATGATCTACATGTTTTATACACATTGCTGATTAATTTCAACTCTTGGCATAGGGACATAGAGGTAAGTCATAAGCTCAAAGTCTCCAGAATAGAATTTAACAAAACTTTTCATTTTATTTACTGTGTTAAATACTGATATTGGTATTAATTGTATGACGGTAACAAACATGATGTGATTGCTCTGCTCAAATACCTCCCATGATGTATCAGAACAGAGAACTTTCAAGAGTCATTACAGATTCAAGGAGAAAAACGCAGGAAGGTGCCACACCCAAAGAGCCCCAGATAATAGAAAAAAGAGACCTGCAACAAACATTGCCCTGTCATCAGGCAAAGAATAGCATTAGTAACAATAAAAGAGTAGAAATGAGAAAATATACCAAAAACCAGACACAAAGATCACCACCACAGGGAAATTCAGAGAAAAGAGAAATAGGGCAAACTGAAACTCAAGCACCAGGACTCTTGGAGATGGTAACTAAAGCAGATCTAGTAAAATGGAAAGCAGAACTCATCTCTGAGATCAAAACAGGGATACTGTCCACAGTGAAAGACATCATTAAAGAAGAGATCAGCGAGATGATAGAATCCAAGATAGCAGAAGCAATGGAACCTTTTAAACGGCTTCAAGCAGAGCTCCAGGAAAAGATGAAGGAGAACAAAAGCTTGCGCAGTAGAATGAATGAAGCAGAGAACCGAATCTCAGACCTAGAGGACAGCAGAGCAGCCAACGAGCAGGAAAGATATAATCTATGGAAAAGAGCAAGGGACCATGAGAAATCAATTCAACAGCTTCTAGATGACTCAAAGAAAAATAATATAAGACTGATTGGAGTCACTGAGGAAGCAGGAGACAGTGTAAAAGACATAAAAAAGCTATTGTCAGAGATAACAACAGAAAACTTCACAGGAAAAGAAATAGACATACAGA
>PVIC010024249.1:0-26207 GCA_004025085.1 Thryonomys swinderianus | reverse complement strand
TCCCTGAGGACAAGGAAAAGACAGTGGAAGAGCTTGATACTGTTGTCCGGGAGGTTTAGAAATGAGTCTCTGAGAGACAGATGAAAACAACACTGAGATTTCACCTAACTCCACAAAGAAGGGCTGCTATTGCAAAATTAACCAGTGCTAGTGAGGCTGCGGGGAGAAAGGAACCCTTCTCCACTGCTGGTGGGATTGTAGACTTGTGCAACCATTGTGGAGATGGAGATCAGTGTGGAGATTCCTCAGAAAACTAGGATTATAGGTCTCATTTGACCCTGCTATTCCCCTGCTAGGAATATACTTGAAAGAATGAAAAGAATCATATTGTAAAGACATATGTGCACCCATGTTCATAGCAGCTCAGTTCGTGATAGCTCAATCCTGGAAACAACCCAGATGTCCATCAACTGGAGAATGGATAAAGAAGATGTGGGTTTTTTTTAATAAAATGGAGTATTACTCTGCCATAAAGAATGACAAGTTTCATTCATTTATGTGCAAATGGACACACCTTGAGGACACACAAATAAGTGAAATAAATAGGTCGTAGATATATAAATACTGTATCTTTTCTCTGGTATGAGAACCTGTAGATGTAACTGAGTTCTAGAATGTATGATAGATTTTGTGAAACAGGAAATATTGAAAGGGAATGTGGAAGGGGAAAGTAATGATGGGAAAGAATAAATATTTAAAAAAAGAAAAAGAAAGCACATGTATATAGGGGGTGAGGGGTTGTGGGATGGGTAGGGAGATGGGTAAAAATGAGAATTAACTCATGCCATATACTGGTACAAATTCCCCCATGTTGAGTGTGATCGTGAGTTGTGTATAAAATGTACCAACAAAGAATTTAATTTAAAAAATGACTCTCTACTGGGAAAAACTATTCTTTCAAGTAATATATATCCCTTGTAATATTTTTAATACACTGGCCAACACTTTATCAAACCATTTTGATGAAAAAAATTAAAAAGCTAAAGTGGCCCATGATTCTAACACCAAGATAGTGTCTACTGAGCATTATAAAGAACATGACCATATCCCTAAAGACTGAAGTCCTTGGCCCCATGTTAGTTTGTTTACCCAAAGATACTCATGGTTAATAATTCCTTAGATGTCATCCCCCCCCCAAATTTTAGATAAACAAAGGCATAACTATGTAGACAGGTATTGGATATAGATGTTTTGAAAACTTTGTATCTATTTTTAAGTTTTACAATACATTGCATACACTGTTCTTCATTCTGTCTTTTTAGTGAAAGGCAAAAGATTTATACAATCTGAAGAAAAACCAGCAAATCTATTCTGTCTTTTTAGTTTAAGCAGCATATATACATATTTTTTTCTCAGTACCAGGGATCAATCTCAGGCCCTTCTGCTTCCAAGGTAGGTGCGGTACCACTTGAACTAAATCCTTGGCCCATATATACATTTTTTTTTTCTTTTTAAGACAGGGTCTCGCTTTGTAGTTCAGGCTGGCCCTGAGCTCACTATGGTGCCCAGGCAAGCCGCCGCGAACTCAGCAATCCTCCTGTCTCTGCCTCCCAAGTGCTGGGATTACAGGCGTGAGCCACCACGTCCAGCATTGTGGTATGTGGTGTTGATTGTTGGTGGGCATGTCTCCATGCCCAGCATTCTATGTGGTTACCGGGGATCGAACTCAGGTCCTTGCACTTAAGAGGCAGGCGCCGGAACCACTGAGCTCTGGCCCCCCCATATATACATTTTATTATTCCCAAACCAACATTCATTTTAGTATTAATTTTAAAGTAGTATTAATATATATTTCCTCAGTCTCCCAGTCATGAACACTTAGCATTTGTCTCTTGTTTTTTGGGTTATTCTGGTACTGGGGATGGAACTTGGGACCTTGTGCTTCAAGGCAGGCACCAAAATGACTGAGCTAATCGCGCAATCCTAGTTTTTGTTCTTTAAACAAAGCCACAGAGTAGGAAGAGACAACAAGTAAGCAACAAAGCACGAAACAAAGAAACGGTTAGATTTCTTCTTATTCATGGTAGTGTAAACCCCTATCAATGAGATTAGTGGATAAAGGAAGATGAATTCAAAATTTTCAATTTGACACAAAGATGCATTTTACTGTACTATAAAATGTATAAAACTATGTATAAGGAAAAATGTTTAATTTTTTATTAATTTTGTGATCAATCACCTTAGAGACCCTTTAGGTTTTTAATACTTTTCAATTGATTTTGTTAGTATACAGTAATATTAACTTTTAACAATGTAATTGTTGTCTTGCTCCTGCCAATATTCATAGTATTTATCCATTCTTCTGTCTAGTTATATTAGTATTTCCAAACAATGTTACATAATTACAGTGATCATAAATATATTTGACTTCATTAAGAATATCATCAGTAAATATCATTTGGGCATTTTGTTTGAAATTATATACATAAATTTGTGTTATATGTACATACGAAGATATGTACAGTATTATTTTATTTTTGTAATTGGCTTCTATTCCTGTGCTACCTTTTCTATTTTTTAAACAAAATATACATATTGAGTTATGGAAACATCTTTCAGCATCTATTGAGATGACACATACGCCTCTCTCTCTCTTTCTCTCTCTTGTTTTGAGACAGGGTCTTGCTTTGCAGTTCAGGCTGGCCCTGAGCTCACTAAGTAGCCCTGGCAAAACTCAAACTCAGCAATCCTCCTGCCTCTGCCTCCCGAGTGTTGGGATGACAGGCGTGAGCCACCACATCCAGCACTGAGGTGTGTGGTACTGATTGCTGGTGGACATGAGTCACCATGCCCAGTATTGTATGTGGTTACTGGGGATCAAACCAGGGACCTTGCACTTGCTAGGCAGGCACTGGAACCAATGAGCTAAATTTCCGGCCCACCATTTCTATTCTTGTGTATTTCTTCCCTGTTGCTTTTTCATCCTAAACAAACTACTAGATGGTATATCTATTATCTTATTTACTCAAATAATTCACTCTTGAATTTACTAACTTAATGATGTTTTGCTTTATTTTCTGGTGTTCTTATTAGATTCATTTTGTTGTGCTGCTGGTGATTTAGATTTATTATTTGTTTTTGATAACTTCTTTCAACTGAATATTTCACTGTCACTCTTAATTAGTGTGTGGACATTGCTTTAGTCTCATCCTTTTAATTCTGAACTACATGATTTTACTATCTAGACATTCTGCAACATTAATATTCATTTCTTATATCTTAAAAGCTATTTTTAAGAGGCAGAGGAGCTTTTAACTTACCAGATAATGTGTATTCTATTTTTGTTGCTATTTCTACTTTCATTACTTTGTGATCTAAGAATATTTTGACATTATTTCAGCCTCTTAAGATCCATTAAGACGTTCTTACATGCTTCATAGATGGACGAGGTCTATAAGTCTGCAGTATGGACTTTAAAATGTGTTACAGATTATAAAATCTATTCTAAATCTGCAGAATCAACTCTATTAATTGTACTCTTCAAATTTTCTATGAATTTCTACTTTCATTTGGCCAACTTGATGATAAATTACTCGAGCTGATGAGAGGAAATAAATCTCCCCCTGCTGATATTTTCTGTCTATTTCTCCCTTGGCTTCACCAGGCTTGTGTTTTTATTCCCAATACTATGCTTTTTGGTGCATAAATACTTATGAGAGTTATATTCTTACCACAGCTTGTAGCCTTTCTCATTATAGCGTCCTACCTTTTTAATCAATTTTTTACTTTAAAACAACAACAAGGTCCAGGGGTGTGGCTCAGTTGTAGGACAACTTCTAGCATGCTTAAGGTCCTGGGTTCAATCCTCAGCACCGAGAATAAATAAGTAAATAATGAAAACAGCAAAAGTGGTGGGGACTCAGCTCAAGTGGTACTTGTGCCTACCTCTGAAGCACAAGGGCTTCAGTTTGATCCCTGGTACCGCAAAGAAAAAAAAAAAAGCCTCTTCTGTAACTAAAATTGTGATTCCAGCTGCCTTTTGTGAGTATTCCCTTGTATACTTAGTTCCTTTACTTTGAAATCTCTCTGGGCCGTTTGCACCTTACATGCAGAAAGCATGGCTGCGTTTTGGGTTTGAGCCAACATAAGAACCTTTTTCTTGGAGTAAGAGGGTATAATACACTTACGTCTTTTAGAATAACAGATATCTTTCATCGTAATCTAGTCCTTTCATTGCTATGTCTTCTGTAGGAAGCCTGAATCCCACCGCGCCTCTAAACTGACATGTGAGTTTTGCGTCTGCAGGGCTGGGCATGGCGGCGCACGCTCGTAACTCCGGCACTCGGGAGGCCACAGCGCGTGCAAGAGCAGCTTGAACTACATAGTAAGACCCTGTCTCAAAAAAATTAAAAGATAAAATGCCCCTATGTATAACTATTCTTTGGTTTTTGTTTGTTTTGATACCCCTGGAGATGAAACCCAAGCCCTTCTCACCGAGCTACACGCCTCGCTCTGTTTTTGCTCCCTTGTGCGTTTGCCTTGGTTTTCAGTGTGAGGCGGTGTCTCCCTAAAGCCCCGAGTCCCCGGCTGCCCAGGGGCCCGCACTTCGCCTTCTCTCCCCTGCGCTGCCCGGAGACCTGGAGTCGCAGGCCTGCACCGTCGCGCCCAGCCTGCAGGCCGCCCCTGAGGGGTCGCTTCGGCAGCTACCGGGGCTCAGCGGGGTCACGGACCCCAAGAGCTTACGCACCACTGCGCGCTCTGCCCGTAGGAAGCACCGGCTGCTGCCGTCCTGGTGAGGGAGCCCACCGGAGCAGCCTCCGGAGTCCCGAGGCCTAGCAAAGCCTGAGCCCTCCGAGTCTCAGCTCCTCGGAAGCACCGGGACATTAAAGGCTCCGCTCCCTCCGCTCTGCTGCCTCTGGCTCGGCGCCGCCGCCGCGCTCCCCCGGGCTTACCCGCAGGTCCTGTAGCTGAACACGATAAAGCTTTCCTCGTCCGTCCTCTCGACGAAGGTCACGCAGGTGTGCTTCTCCCAGTGCCTCATGGCCTGCTTAAAAATGGCCCTCTGGCTGCCTGGAATGACAGGGCAAGAGCTGGCCCTTCCTTCCCGGTCGCAGCTTCCTTCGTGTCGAAGACACGCTAGTTTAAGACAAAACTCGCTTCAAAGATTTTGTTTTTAAACCTTGTGAATAACGCTGCGTTGGTCGCTTGAAATTTACCGGGACCAGATTTTTAAGTATCCTCACACAGACCCCCTAAGTTGGAATGGCGAAGAGTGATGGATGTGTGGATTAATTTGCTTGTGGTGATATTCCTCGAACACACAAAATCTTGTCAGTCAAATATTTTTAAAAGGATTTGGAAAGCTTGTTCTGGTGACCCAGAAGAGACGCACACCGGGGATAAGGATTTCCCCTGCTAAAAATAAAACTTACTTTTTCTGAGCAGCCAAAACCTAGAGGTAAGAGTTTGTGAATCGGAAGAGAAAGTAAAACCAGATGTTCAGAATATTCCCGCTCCCCAACCTTTTCTTTCTACGGAAAGTACTTTCCTACACATTTGTGAAACTGTACTCAGAATGTTCATTCTGGGAGCTGCGGCTTCTGAAGTGGGGGACGCTGCAGCCTCGCTCAGCACCCCGCCTTCCTTTCTGCCACCCCAACCCCAGGGAGCTCGCGGGCACCTTGTACTTCCGTTTGCCTGCAGCTCTGCGCCCTCGTGTGGGGTTTCTGGGTCTCCTGTGGGGTCCTTGGGCCTGACTTTTTACAAGGCCTTGAAAACAAGTAAATTTCATACTTTCTCTGAACCTATCTTCATATTCCTTGACTGAAAATTTGATGAATAATGAAACTCCGTGCAGATAGTTATGTATGGTTAGTAAGAATTCTTTTCAGTTATAAATGTGTTCTAGAATGCATGACTGATATGGTGAAACAGTACATAGTCAAAGGTTAATGGGGCTTAGGGGTAAGTAATGAAGAAAAAAATTGATGTTTAAAAAAAGGAAACAATGCTTGTGTATATAGGGGTGGGGATTTAGGGTGGGTAGCAGGAAAATGAGAATTAAGTTGTGTCACATACTGGTACAAATTCTCAATGTGAAGGGTAATCGTGATGTGTATATATAGTGTACCAATAAAAAAAGAATTCTTTTCAAAAATCTATCAGTTTGACAGGAAGAAGACTATTTTAATTTTGTTAGAAGCAATGAGAAGATTCTAGAAAAAAAACAGTTGTTTGGGAAGTACAAAGGGGACTGAGTGGAAACCTGAGTTTCAGAGTGATATAAATAAATAAAAAAGTAAATACAAACAAGCAGACAAAAATACCCCTGGGGTAAACGTCCATCTTAGGCTAGCAGATGTGGATGTGGTCTTCTACCGTCTCCCAAAACAAACACAAAATAAGAGCAATTTAGCGGACTTTTTTTTTTTTGGACAATTTGGAGTTTCTGGTTTAAATTGGTTATTACTCAATCACAAACAGCAGTCCTACTACTTACAGAACAACATACATTCTGTACATAAACAAAACTCTCCCATAAGCGGTTAGCTCATTTTGATGAGGGTCACGTAAATCTCTAGTCAGAAGCGCACACCAGGCCTGGAAGAACATTGTCAAGACACCAAGGAGCAATGGTAGCAGCTCCCAGCTGAGATGCCAGCTCTGAGAACACAGCTTTCTCTGTGGTCAGCACTGGGCACCCGCAGAGGGCAGGGTAAAGTCTCAGTCATCTTTTTATCCCCACATATAACCGAGCGTCCGACACAGGGGGCCGCGTGGGAAGGAAGGACAGGGTGGTCCCGCAGCAGCCCGTCCTCTCAGTGACCGCCCACTGCACGCCTCCGTCACGAATTTGCTCCTTTGCGTGGCTTCTGCAGCCACGTCACATGGCAGGGGTCGGAGCTGCGGGAGGGCAGGGACTCCCAAAGGGGCGGGCAGGAGCTAGGGCAAAGCTGGAGTGAGGCTGGCACCGGCCGGGAGGGGCTGGAGGGCTTGCTTGGTGTGGCTTGCGGCAGGAATCAGCTGGTGCCCTGCCGGCCATTGTGGGCAAGCTGTGGGCATGAGTCTCTGTGCCAGGCTTTAAGCATGAGAACAGCCAAAAAAAAAAAAGAAAAAATATCTGCTCCCACAGCACTTGGGTAAAGATAAAAAGAAAACTGAAATACAAGTGAAGCAATGTCAGGTAACGGTCAAGTGCTGAAAGATTAAAAACAGGATGCTGGAGCCCCCCGCTGCTGGTGGGGTTAGTGGGGAGCCGGAGGGACTTTCTGTGGATGTGTCACTCAGCCTGAGGCTCACATGACACAAGGAAGCCAGGTGTGCAAAACTCCGGGGAAGAAACCTTCCAGGCAAACGTAAGAGTGCGGCCGAGTGTAAGTGTGCGGGGCTGGCGGTGGGCTTGTCGGGGAGCAGGGAGGTGGCGGGCGAGGCTGGGGGCCGAGGACGAGGCAGAGCGGACGAGCAGATCAGCCGGGAGCCCGGGGCGAGCCGAAGAGGTGCGGTCGGCATGTCCAGCTCTGTCCAGCGGGAAGCGTGCGAGGGTGGCCGTCCGTCCACCGGGCCCCTCCAGTTACATGTGGGCCACTGCTGGGCAGCCAGTGGTGAGGGCCTGCATCCCTCTGCATGCCAGGAGGGTTTGGCGCACACGCACACACATGCACATGCACACGCGCGCGCACACATACACACACGCACACCATGTAAACCGCACTCTCCTTCAAGACCAGGCTAATGCACCCTCCCGGGAAAGCTTGGAAACCAGGCCGTGTGTTTAGAGACGCAGCCCACCAGAAACTGGCATTATCTTGGGGCCTGGGCATCAGCCCCACGGCACAAGGCCCACCTGAGCACACGGAACTGCCACGACCCTGGCTTCCAGCCCCAGCCCCCGCGCGGGCTCCTCCCGGTACCGACCAGTGAAGTTCCCTCCGATGACGTAGGGGATGACCCCTCCGGGCCATATTCTCTCTGGCCTGGAAGTCGTGGCTCTCCGAACCCGAGCAGAGAGAGTCCTGGCGGTGGCCCCCACGGTCTCGGCGCTGGGCGGAAGGGTGGCACCCTCTTCGTTCTCTGCAAGACAGTCAGGGCACCATGTTCTTTGTCCTCTGATTCTGCCTGTGACTTATGCTTAAGACTGTACAAAGCACAAATCCGAAAAGGGGATGTTAAAATCTGTAACGTGAAGGAAGCGTTTGACCCGTGGGGCGCTCTGAATCCCTAGCAGGGGGAGGTAAGTTCAGCGAGGGGCTCCCGGGCCACAGAATCAAGGGAACTTTCAGTCTCTGGGGGAATCAAAGCTGGGATGGGCTTCCGTCTTAGAAACCCTGAGCCTCTGGGGGGCAAACTGAGTCGATCCCTCACCGGGACCTAAGACCGTCAGTATGCCAGCAGAAATACTTCGGCCAGGACAGTCACAAAGAGGCCAATCTGTGTTACGGGAAAAAAAAATCTTAATTAAAATCCAAAAAAGGCAGAAGCTCATGAAACGCCCAGCTCTTCCCGGTCTCCTGGCACACCGGAACCCTAAAGAGAACTGCGGAGGAAACAGCCGAAGGGTCTGGAAAGAGCAGAGGCAGAGGCGGGAGCCCAGGCCGCGGCAGTGTGGTCAGGCCCCTCGTGCAGAGGCACAGATCCGTCTCAGTGCGCGTATTTAACATTCCTCACTGTCATCACCTGGACTATTTTCTCTTCTGTTTTATATTTTATCTCTACATAGCAGCTTTTGGGTTTGCTTTATTTTAAAATTATTTTCATTTTTCTTTACTTCATTACTTTAACACCTTTTCATTTATTTCATCTGTGACACTTGCTTGGTAGCTCTTCTGTCTTTAGAAAATTAAGATATAATTCACGATAATATCCACCTTTCTATAGTGTACAGTTCAGTGCTTTGTAATATATTCACACAGTTAAACAATCACCCCCTTTATTTACCTGCACAATGTTTTTGCGGCTCCAAAAAGAAACCCTGTGCCCATTAACAGTTACTGCCCATTTCTTTCCGAAATGGAAAATGTGTATTTGCAAACAGGATATGTAAATGAATGTTCACAGCAACATTAGTGTTCATCACAGGCAAAAAATGGTAAGTCACAAATGTTCATCCACTGAGCAACGCATAAATAAAATGGAGGGTATCCATACAATGGGATATCGTTCGGCTACAGAACAGAATGCAGAATCCACTCACACCTCAACACGGCAAACCTGAACGACCATGTCAACGGAAAGGAGCCAGACACAAAGAGCACAGGTGATATGTTTTGTATCCATGCAGTGTCCAGAACGTACACATCATACGAACAAAGTAGGCTACTGGTTGCCAAGGACGGGAGAACACCCTCCTGCTGCTGTGGCAGAAGATAAAGGTAGGATCAGAAGATAAAGGTAGGATATGGTGCTGGGAAAAAAAAGACTACCCTACTTCAAAAGCCTACCTCTCCCAGACTGAATGACCCGGGAACAGTTGTGTAAACATTTAGGGAAACATTTTTCAATACAAAGGAAAAGTTGAGAAGCCCAGAGTGTTTTGAATCTTTGTCTATTTTCACTCTCCCGATTCATAGACTTACCTTCTACGTTTTAGGAGCTCAGGAAAATTATGTTTTATTGTCTGCAGGGGAAATCCTTTTTCCAGATGTATTTATCTTGTGTTCAAATTGTTTAAGAAATGTTTGACAAAATTTTATCTACTCAAGGCATATAAAGTGATTACTTGGTAGGTTCTACATAGGTATACACTACGCAATGATCACTATGATCAAACTGATTAACACGTCCATCAGGATCCATTGCTACCATCCTAGATCCATATGTGAGAATGGGGGGAGATCCCTGAAAACCTACTCTTTCCATACTTTTACATCTTTTTCCATATAAATTTTAAGCATACTGGATTTTGATACCAATTCTATGAAACCTATAGATCATTTGAAGAGAAGTGGTACCTTTATGATTCTGAGCCTTATAATCCACGGTACAACCTGTTTCTCCCTCTATTTATATCATCCTTAGCTTTAAATCAGCATTGCTTAATTTTCATCATACAAAAACTGCACACACTTTATTAAGTATACATCTAAGCATTTCATTTGCTTTGGAGTGATTATAAATGATATCATTTTTTAAAATTTTGTTTCTTGCATGTTCATTGTTATAAAAATGTGAGCAATGTTTGTGTACTGGCCTGGTGTTCTATCCTACTGATAGACTGGCTCTAGAATATTTTTGTTTTGTTTTGTTTTATTGCAGATTCCTTGGGATATTCTACATAGATAATGTCACTTACAAATAAGAGCAAAGTTTTATTTTTTCCTTTTCAATTTTCATGCTTTTTATTTTTCTTATATTTTGTAGGGCCTAGAACTCACAGAACTGTGTTGAATGAGGGTATAAGAGCAGATATACTTGCTTTGTTCTTGATCTGAAGGAGAGGAGTGTGGTCTTTCATCATTAAATAATGACGTAAACTGCAAGTCCTCCCGTAGATATGCTATATAAGTTAACTCCTCTTTATCCCAATGGGCTGTTTTTATCCTGAGTGTTATATTTCAAGTGCTTGTACAGGTACACATTCTCAGTGTTGAATGTGATCATGATGTATGTATAAAATGTACCAAAAAATCTATTAAAATACCTTATTTTTTAAAGTATATGATCCCCCTCATCAATACTACCAAATTCTTTCTTTGATTCATTACTCATTTTAGTTATATTTACTGCAATTTAACCATATTGTCCTATTTTTAATAAACTGGAGGAATTGAAATATCAACTGTTTATTCCACTATGTCTGTTCATTCACCTAATGAATTAATTGTTTGTTTTTAATACGTTAAAGTTCATATTTAGGCAAAGTTAATCCTCTCATCTAGGACTGTCATGTACTTTGGACCATAGGTCTTTCCCTATTTTGCATTCTTTAAAGCACTTTTGAGATTCTATGGGTTCAGAGCAATTTTTATGTTATTATCTCAGTTTTGGTTTTCCATATTCAGGAAATACAATTTGAGGACTCATGCCTGCACAGGGGACACGCTTGGGGATTGAAGATAATTTTGCCCCCAGTTGGAGCCCAGGAAAGGCAGCAAAATTTCTTGCTACTCCATTGACCCCTTTGAGAACATTCATTTTATTCAGGATCAGTTTCTACGTCCAGCCTCAGCTGGGATGAAGATTACATGTTCTACGCCTATGTAGATACTGCCCTAGGATTTTTTAAATGGTTCCCAGCCCCTCAAATTCCAGTTGAGTTTCATATGCCTTCTGCGTGGGCTCCCTACCGTCCTTAGTTCTATGAGTTCTATAAGTGCCTATTCTTTTTGTTCTTGTTTGTTTTGAGACAGAATCTCGCTTTGTAGTTCAGGCTGGCCCTGAGCTCACTATGGTGCCCAGGCAAGCCTCGAACTCAGCAATCCTCCTGCCTCTGCCTCCTGAGTGCTGGGATGGCAGGCGTGAGCCACCACGCCCGGCACTGTGGTATGTGGTATTGATGGCTGGTGGGCGTGAGTCTCCACGCCCAGCATTGTATGTGGTTACCGGGGATCAAACTCAGGACCTTGAGCTTGCGAGGCAGGCGCCGGAACCACTGAGCTATATCTCCAGCCCCTATAAGTGCCTATTCTTGACATTATTATCCTTTATATTTCTTGCTTTTAAACTTCACTCCATATTTTTAATTTGGGTTGAAAGAGAGGTGTGTTTTGTTTGTTTTCCCAGACATTTCTATTCTGTACTGGGATAAAGAATCCTTCACTAATTCAGTTCGTCATAATGCCCACACAGAACGTTGATATGCAATACACTCTTAAACCAGAAATTAATCATCCGCCGTAGCATTTCTTTCTAGAACAGAAGTCGTACACTTGCAGCCTTGAGATCAGCCCAACCCCCAGATGTGTTTTGTTTGGCCTAGACACTTTTGGCCCAGACTATGTTTTTTTAAAACTCTCACTCTAGAAGCCAACTTCTAAAAATCAAGGGATGTCACATAACAATCCAGATTTCCTGGTTTTTCTTTTTTAAAAACGGAAAGACCTGGCAGGAGTGGGCCCATCTTCCACCACGGTAAAACCCGCAGGAGGGAAAGAGCACCTGCCCCCAGCAGTCGCGCCGTGTGCTGGCCCACTTGTCAGATGCCTCGCTCCCACCTCACAGCCTCTCCCAGCCCACCCCCACCTCACCGACTTCCTGCCCCCCCCCCACGCTAATCTCCTACCCCAGCCCTAGAAGCAGTTGTACCGACTGTAAATGTGCCCCGTTCCGGCAGACCGGAAGCTCCGTGGGAACAGGAACTGTGGCTTGTCTACCACGCCATCCACAGTGCCGGGCTTACGGTAACCTCTCAGTAGTTTGGTATTTTGAATGAATGAATGAGAGAATGGACAAGCTGTTCTAAAAATAAATAGCCCAACAGTCCAAACAATTCTGTGGTGGAAACCTCTCTAAAATATTGGCAATGCTGAAGCCCTTAATGCTTACATCCTGAGAGTCATCTTGTCTTAAGTAATCACAGGCAGCGGTGTAGCAAGTGGAAGTTTGTTATTCATTTCCCATATGGTTTTCAACAAGTCTCTTAATTTTCTTCTGCTGCCAATTCTGCTTTGGAGAATGGGCAAAAATACTTCTCTGTTCACAGGAATAACACTAGGACATCCCATGTTGCTTGGACAAGCTGTGCTATATATACACGTGGCCCAGTATTATAAGGGCTGGTCTCACGGCCGAGTCAGCATGGGAAAATCTTAAGTGCACCTGGAAGGAGACTGGGGTGTAATTTCCAGAGATGGCTTATTGAATGACAGCTTCCCCTTCGGTCCAGTGAGAAATTTAATTTGCTGAGGACTCAACACAGGAAGCATTTGCCGATTAAAAATATGTCTAAACAGATGTTCTGCTTAGCCTGGAAGAAGGATCTTAATGCAACTGTCATTATTGGATTTTCTTGGATTACTACTATCTGGACTCGGAGTCCAAATAGAAGGATGTAATTATTTATTATGGCCAAGAGTCCTGCATTTGAAGAGGAGCTCAGGGACGTCTGAAAGGATTTGACACGCTGGGGGTAGCGGGGGGGGGGGATAAAGCCCATTTAAATTCTCTGGACCTGGGAGGGACCCTGCTTCCCCGGAACAGCAGAGCGGGCATTGCTATTTAATGTTCCATTTTCAGCTGAAGGCACAGCCATGTCCCAGGCCAGGCCCTCTCAAGGAAGGAAATGCAATTTCTAGATTAGATAACTGCTCCCACCCTGGAAGTAAACACCCTGACTGTCCAGCCATCTGCAAAATCTTCACCCCACGGGTAATGGGCACTTTCACACCTTGCCTGGCACAATCCTAAAAGACTAAGGAACAATCTATGGGTAAAAGGGAAGACCGTTATTCCACACAAGGGTTCTCCAGTCTGGCTGCAGGTTAGAATCAACTAGGGGAACTTTTGAAAGGTACTGATGCCTGACTTCCCATAGACTGCAGCTCAGCCGGCTCAGAACGGAGTCAAGGCATCTGCCATAAAACTCCCCACTGTCAACAAAGCGCAGTGCAATTTAGGAGCCACTGACAGATACAGGCTGAAAGGGAAGCTCAGGGGCTTGGGAGCAAGAGACTTAAACTCAAGATAAATGCTGTCATTTGCTCTCTGTGTGGCCTTAGACAAACTGCCTCTCTCTCAGCCTGACTTCCAGCTGCATGGCAGCAGTGAGAGCACAAAACCAGGCAGCGTGTGTCAAACGCCCACCGCCAGGGAGGGCACCACGTGGCTGTAACAAATAGCTGCGGGGAAGTTCCACACTTGGGACAGGTTAACATGGGGCCTGAGACCAAGCAGTCTCCAGAGCTACATCTGACACAAGTGACGTGCAGAGATTCCTGCATGGGAGGCGTTTTGCACCCAAGTTTTGAGGATCTTTGTTCTCGGATGAACTCAGATTCCACTGTTCTCCACTTTGCCGCAGATCAAGGCCTTACTTAGGATCAAGGCCTTACTTAGGGCCTGTTACTGAAAACGAAAGGTCCAATTTCTTTTATGAATATGGTTCTGGAAATCTGGCTCTCTCCAAACAGTCACAGCTTCATCCACGGAGCAGTTACACACTCCATTTCATTAATCCTATTATCAGCCCCCAGATGCAGGCTGAGCCCTCCTCTGGGGGAGGGGCTGCTCCGACCACAGCCTGTGGGGGAGGGGGCATTGTGCGGGCAGTTCAGCAATTCAGCACTCCCAAGATCTGCAGGCACAAATCCCCACTGTCAGGGCTGAAGGGAGCCACATAATGCCAGGAAATAAACCTGCTGCTGAAGCCAGCGGGTCGGGGGCTTTCCTCACATCTTTTCTCTTGCTTGGGTGGTCTCGTGCTGGAGTGGCGGAAGTGGGGGGTGGTCAGTTATAATTAAATCAGAATCTGAGAATGGCCTGACTTATCTTTAAACAAAAACAAGATGCACCGAGGCTGGCACCAACAGGGTCCTAAAAGGACAGAATGAGAAGGAACCCGTCCTTGTCTCCTCCCCTTCAGGGGCTCCCTTCTCCTCCGGGTTGCCTGGATGCACGGGTGACATTCACTATCCTCTTCAGACATGAAACCAGGGTCATCTGAGGCTGCAGACTATGGATCAAGCCAGCCCCAGAGGCCTGTGTATATTTGAAGGGCGGGACTACCCTCCTCCTCCGTAGACAGTCTGAGATCTCTTGTTGAAGTACAGGTCCTGCGGACAACCCAGTCAGAGGCAGCATTTTAATGGGCTGCTGCAGACTTATTCCTTCCTGTCCTCTAGAGCTGTGTTTCTGTACAGCTGTTCAACAGCTGTGCGATCCCAGTCCAGAGGTCGATGACGTACTCTCTGTGCTGCATAATATATTCTTGGAGGTGGAGACGGGGAGGAAGAATGGAAGGGCTACATTCACCGAGTACCTTTTAAATTCCAGACACCTTGCTATGCACTTTATATAAACATTATTTCTAATTCTCTCCAAGCCTCATAGAAAGAGCTGGACAACTTATCTAAAGCTGTAGCTACTAAATGGCTGAGCCAGGATTCAAACCGAAGTGCGTCTGACCATTTCAGATTATTTGGCTGAATCATTTTATACCCCAGAAAAAGTAAATATCAAAAACTCTGGCACGGACTGGAGATTTAGCTCAGTGGTTCCAGCGCCTGCCTCGCAAGCACAAGGTCCTGAGTTCGATCCCGGTAACCACATACAATGTTGGCTGTGGTGACTCACACCCACCAGCAATCAATACCACACACCACAGTGCCAGGCGTGGTGGCTCACGCCTGTCATCCCAGCACTTGGGAGGCAGAGGCAGGAGGATTGCTGAGTTCGAGGCTTGCCTGGGCACCATAGTGAGCTCAGGGCCAGCATGAACTACAAAGCGAGACCCTGTCTCAAAACAAGCAAACAAACAGACAACAACAACAACAAATAAAACTCTGGCAGGATCCATTGCTGGTGTGCAGAGAGGATGCAGAGATAGTCTCCAGATAGGGCACGACACAGCCCTCACTCTCCTTCTCCCACGCAGCTGAACCCCGCTCCCCCTCCTTGAACCCGGGATGCCTTTTCATTTGCTGCGAACTTGGCAGAGAAGCAGCATCCTCGGGGTTCTGAGTGCAGGCCTTAAATGAATCGCCATCTTCTGGTTTCTCCTTCTAGAAAGACACCGTGCTGCAGAAAGTCTCAGGCTGGACCAGTGAACAGAGGCTCCTGGGAGAACCAGCCATGACTGAAGCTCTTGCGAACTTTCCAGTCCGGACCATCGCTATGAAAGCAGCCAAGTGAGTGACTCCACAAAACCACCCCACTGAGCCCACAGAATCACGAAAGGTAATAAGTCACTGTTTGAAGTCAGCAGGTTTAAGGATGGTCTCTATGAAACAATAAATGACATAAACAGGAAAGAGAAAAAGGGCGTGGCATCTTGGTAATGTGACACAAACCTCTCTGTTTCCTCCCCAAACTCTCTGTTCCATTTTTACCACTCAGTGTTGGTCATTTGTGGCTAAAAGAGTGTCCTGGAGTGTTCCCAATATCTGGGGAGACTGAAAATGTACAAGTCAAACTACCCTCAAATAAGCAAAGTAGAGAAATAGAGTCTTCAAAGGGGTCCTGCACATGGTCCCCACTGTACAGCTCGGCACAAACGCAGGTTTTCCCCGTGGCCGAGGGACGAGCAGGAGGGAGGGCGGAAGGCCAAGGATCTGCTTCTCTGTCAAAGGAGTCAGCTCGATAGGATGGTCAGCAGCAACCCAGCGGGAAAATGAGGAAAGGATCCAAGGAAGCAAGCCCCAGCGTGCACACTCAAATGCAAAATGGCAAATGCAGACGAAGATGCTCACAGCCATCCACACAGTAGAAAGCTATTATTTACTGATTAGAAACGTGGATACTACCTAGTACTAGGGAGGATCCAGGGGAGGGGTGCACTCGCAAATTGCCATGACAACACAGACTGTTACACTTGCAGACATGCAATCTAGAAAGAGCTATTAAAAACACGCGAAGTACATAAGGATAAACGTCCAGGAATGTTTAACGGGGCACTGATCGTGCCAGGGGGAATGGGAAGGAAGGGGGGGTACCAACTGATAAAGGACTGCTGAACAAATGATGGTCCCCCCACACCAGAAATATTTTACAGCTATTAAAAGAACGAATTTTTATACCTTGGAGGAATTTTCTATGACTTATTGATGAGAAAAGCATATATATTTAAAAATGTGTATCAAATATGATCCTATTTTTTAAAAACGACAACAAAAAACCTATCTCTGAGTGTGTGTTTACATGTCTATTTATATTTGTGTATCTTTGCATAAGTGCAGGTGGCATTACAGCTGTATGGAAGAGAATGTAGGAAGGTGCATACAAAGTCATTAGCATGCATGACCTGGAAAAGAGTAGAGGGGTGGTTAGGTCAAGAAAAAAAGAAGGAGGTAGACAAATAAAAGGAAAAGGCAGGCCGGAGATTTAGCTCAGTGGTTCCAGCGCCTGCCTCACAAGTGCAAGGTCCTGAGTTCGATCTCGGTAACCACATACAATGCTGGGCGTGGAGACTCACGCCCACCAGCCATCAATACCACATACCACAGTGCCGGGCGTGGTGGCTCACGCCTGTCATCCCAGCACTCGGGAGGCAGAGACAGGAAGATTGCTGAGTTCGAGGCTTGCCTGGGCTACACAGTGAGCTGAGGGCCAGCCTGATCTACAAAGCGAGACCCTGTCTAAAAAAAAAGGAAAAAGCACCATCATAGTACATGATGATATCATCACATGTATACATTTGTGTCAGTGTGTGTAAAGTGACATATGCACATGTACGTACAAAAGCAGACCAAAGAAAATAATGGTTTCTACTTTATTCCTGCAAAGGTAGCCCTGAATGAGAGGATTCTGGCAATTTTTACAAGTATTCTTGTGCTCTGCAGTTCATCTCATGTAGAAGACGTGCTGCTGCCAGTCACAGAGGGCCCACGCCGGATGGAGTCCCGTCGGCTCTTTGCGCCCGCACTGCTCTGAGCAGGAAGGGCTCTCCCGACCTGAGACGGCTGCAGAGATCCCGAGCTGGAGACCCTTGGCCTGCCAGACCCCGCAGCCCCGGGAGGCCGCACCTGCCCCTCCCCCAGGCCTCCTCCAACTCTCAGGGCCTCGTTTTCTGTGCCAGCCTCCCAGGCCCTCTCATCCCTAAGACCCTCAGTTCACTATGATTCATCTTTCCTCCCAGGCTTTTGGGAGTTTCCACTCACCAGCCAAAAACCAACAGAGAAAAGACAATGCAAGAAAGCGGAGTCTGCTGGGGATTTAGTTCAAGTGGTACCAACGCCTAGATTGGAAGCACAAGGACCGGAGTTCGATTACCAGTATTGCAAAAAAAAAGAAAAAGAAAGCAAGAAAGAAAAGAGAAAGGGGAGTCTAACAGAAGCCCATGCAGTTCCTAAGCAATAGGTGCTGCCCTTCCATCCCTCTCTCTGGCCTCAGGGAAGCCCCTCGCCAGGGGAACGCCCCTCATGCCCACGCTGCAGGACTGTGCACCCTTTCAGCTGCTGCCATAGTCAGGGGTTCTGGGGAGCTGCCCACAGGGAGGGCCTGGGGAAGGGGCACCGGGGAGGGGCGGAGTGTATCTGACGGCAGACGCCACACACTAAGGCTCGGGCAGCGCAGCTAGTTGGATTTACAAGTAGCCATCGTCTATACCCATGTTACCCGGGACGAATGTGTCCAGGTCGCCCACGGAGGCGATGCCAAGTTCTGGCACCTGGACGGTGGGGTGGTCACGCGCCCTGGGAATGTACTTCATGCCCCCAAGGCATGCACCTTCTCATGGGAATCCAGGTTGTCTATATTCTGCCACAGTTGACAAAATAAAACAAAAGGTGCCCAAAGGCCTGGTTGGGCCTCACATACATTACCCTTTCTAGCTTGGCGGCTGCTGCTATTGAAGGCAGTTGTGTTTGGCCAGTTCCCAGATGGCGGCTCCCCAAGACCACCTAGACACGGGGAGAGAAAAGAAAGGGGGACAGGTCACCCTCTGGCACCACCAGGAGCAGACCTGGCCATCGTGATGATTTCCTCCACAGAGGTTTGGTGCTGAGCTCACACACGGCGCCATGCAGCCCACACTAGGACAAAGGAGAATCTGTCTTGTGTCGCCACACATCCGCTTCACACATTAATAAAGTGCTATTTTGATCAGTTCCGCAGCACTCGAGATGGAGTTCTCAGAGTTGACAGGCAAACCCAGAGGCAGTTTCCTCCCCGAGCTAGAGAGGACACTCGCAGGCCTAGGTCTCACGAGGGGAAGCAGCGGCGTTGCCCGCTCCTGGGTTCTGCGCGTCCTCTAGCCCCCGGTGTCCCCTGGAGGGACAGTCTCCCTTCAGAGGCGCCTGTGCCAACCTTGTGCATTTGACGGTAGACGCCACCCACGCTGAGGCTCACGCACTGCAGCCTGCGTGTACTTGCTGGCGGCCAGCATCTGGGGCCCGAGACCTCTCATCCGTCTCCCCCAGGAAGGTATCAGTCCCCAGGTACGCTCTGGTCCTAAGACAGCTCCAGGCACCGCGAGCCTGGCCGGACACAAGACAGTGAGGCTCTGGCCCTCAAGAGACGGACACCGCAAATGGGGAGCTAGACAACGACAGGGGCGGAAATCATGAATAAGATCAAATTCAGGGCCCAGTGTGACCGGAAGAGAGACTGTGTGGTGGCGGGAGACGCGGGGCAGCCCTGGGCCGAGGTGCAGGGAGCGGGACACATCTGTCCACACGGAAATCTGGGCCGAGCGCCGTCAGCAAAGGGCGGAGGAGTACGGAGCGCGGACCGGGGCTGAGCCTGCCACGCAAGGAAAGGGGCAGTGGCAGCAGACGGGCTGCGGGCCGAGGCGCCTGCATCCTCAGGGCCCTGCCGCGGGTGCTGTGACCTCCCGACTTCCATTCTCCTCACCACAGAGACTTGAGACTTTAGAACAGAAGACGGGTGTGTGTTTGCATTTTACCAACACTTCTCTGGGTTACGGGAGGCAAAATGGAAGGCAGTGTTCAGCGAGGACCCTCGGCCTGGTCTGGCGAGAGCCGCTGGAGGCGTGGACCAGACACTGGGTGGGGCCGGACACCAGTGAATCCGGGGTACAGCTGGGGGCAGAGCTCACAAGAAGAGCTGGTGGGCTAGAGGTTTAGGGTGAGAAGGGCACTCGTGCGCAGGGACACAGCAGACAACTGTGGACATGAAATCACATCAAGGTACCCAAAGGACAATTTGTTAACAAACAAAAAATTATTTCTTATACTTGTTTAGAAGCTCATAGCTTAAAAAAGTTTCCCCATATTCCCTTTGCCCATAAATTAGAACGCTCTGCAGCGGATGGAGCATAACCCCATTCTACAGACTCTCCAGATGCGTATGACTAGCCTGAGGTTGCTCCAGCCCCTGAAGGGAGCTGAGGCTCAAGGCGCAGCTTCCTGGTCAGAAAGGCCGCGATCTTTCCTGGGCCACAGCTGCCGGGCGGTCAGTGCTGCCCAGTGAAGGCTCCCACAAAGCACCACACACCCGTCCAAGAAACTCTCCTTGGGTCCCTGGCGCCTTGGCAGGCAGCCACACAGTGCCCTCAACAGCAACTTCTGCCGCAGGCCACCTCCTTCCCTCCCGTGACTTTGGCTTCAGCAGGAGCCGCAGCTGCCGGGCCTCCTGGAGAAAAAGGACCCCGAAGGCCAGGCGGGGGCAGGAGGCTTCGCGCTTCGTCCTGCTTGTTCCGTTGCCTTTCGGGCCAACCCCGAATCCGCTCACACTCCCTGCAGCTGCCGGAGACTTGGCAGCCAGCTCCCGGCCCTGGGGTATTCTTCCAGTGGCCGTATCATTTCCTCCCGGGCTAAAGGTCAGGGGAAGTCCTGGCGGTATGAAGTCGTTCTCCGGCAGAGGAATGTGCCATCTGCAGAGGGAAGCAAGCCACAGCGAGGCTTTGGCCCAGCTTAGCCATGACTTGTCAAGAACTTGGGCATTAGCGTCTTTCATCTGTCAAATGGGCTGTTGCAAGGACCAAATGAGGTCATGGGTTTGTTGAAGCATTTGTTCATTCAACAAATATTTATCTAACACCTGCTACATGCCAGAAGTTGTTTCTGCTGCTCAGGATACAACACTGAAGACACACTGTCCTGACCTCATGGAAGTTATATTCTGATGGCGTGGAGGGGAGAACATGATAAAAAAAATATGCAACTAAATCAGTTGGGTGTTGATATGAGGGAAATATGCGAGGACAAGGAAAATATGAGGACTTCTGTGTCCCTACCCGCAAGTCACTGGTGGCTCTTCCCATCCCATGCGTCTAATCCACCAGCCCTTTCTATAAGTTCTATTTCACATAAAGTAGAGAAGCAGAAATCGAGAAAATCTGTGGATAGTCAAGGAAGGGAATTTCAAACCAAGAGACCAGCAACTGCAAAGGTCCTGGGGTGGAAGTATATTTAGTAGTCAGGTGATGGGTATGACTAGAATGAAATAAGCCAGAGAAAAAGTAGTAGGCTGAGGTTAGAAGCGGGGGGTCTGCAGGGCCAGCTCACATGGAGCCTAACAGATCATTTTCAGGACTCTGACTCCTGCTCTGAGTCATCTAGATAGCATCCAGGAGACATAAAAGGACTGTGTACATGTAGGGGTTTGTATGCGACAAGGGATGGTGACAGTGAACTAAACAAGGACTCAGGAGCTGAGATTTGAAACAAAATTTCATAGACCAGAGAAAGCCCAGCATTCATGGTTGGCAAGTTTAGATCTACTTGATTCTTGCGAGTGCAACTGGGACGCAAAGGGCACTGGGGAAGCCCACGGGTTGTGTCCGCGCAGCCCGGGCCCGGGGTGAGCTGGAGGCTGTGGTGTAGGGAGCTGGGCTGAAGAGGCCGATGGCCAGTTCTGCAGCCGCAGAGGAAGGAAGATTCGAACTTCTGAATACCGTGGCTCTCTGGTCCTTAGGGTTCGAACAGCTACAAAAGCTCGAGTCAGGGGGTGCCGGGCTTCCCGGAAGGGGGTACTTCTGAGAGCATTAGGGTTTACTAAAGGGACAATTATGATGTTGACCTTGTAACAAGTGCAGTGCTAAGTAATTTTCTGGCCTGGAATTTTGTAACTCTAGCCTCATAAAGAACCAGTAACAAAAGGACCATGAACATCCTTATTTTACGGTACAGGAAACACAGTCCCAGGGAGGAGACTCATCTGTCCCTCGGGTCAGTAACGGTAGCAGCTGGAGGTGGGTGCTGTTTGACCTCAGACCTGTTTCCCTCCGCTCAGCCTCAGAAGTGAAGGCAAGAATCAGTGAGGTCCCCTGTAGGAAGGCAAGGGCCGAAGGACGCTGTCTGGGAGGTCTGTAAAGGGTCCTTGAAGGCAGCGTGGGCCATGGGAGTTAAGAACTCAAGTCCCACTTCTGACCTGATCTCCGAGAAGGCTCCGTCCCGATCCTCACAAGGGAAAGAGACTTTCAGCTTCCATCACGGCCTGGTTATGATCCACCCGGAGTCAAGGGCTCACCCCCGCCGCTTCCCTCCACGCCCACCCCGCGGCAGCTACGCGACCCCTCGCGCAGTGGCGGACTTCCATTCTCTTCCCGATGCACCTTCCTCAGCTGCGCCCGCCTCCTCCCTCGGCTGAGTCTTCCCAGTGCTTTCACACCGCTGGTTCTGGAAGCCGCCTGTGCTCTGGCATTAGAAGCCCTTGTCCGTCCTCCCGTGACCCCTGTTTATTCACATCTCTCACGGAAGGCACCTGTCCTCCTTTCGTATGCGACAAAGTCCCCATGAGCTAGTTTTTATTTTGTATCATCGTAAAGGAAGAAGCTTTCTCAAAGGATCCAACCCCGATTCCCAGGCACCAGGCCGGGCACCTAGAGAGGACTCGGGAAAGCTGCGATCGAGAGACGATCGTCCACCGAGCGAGCCAGGTCAGTGGTGTTTCAGAAGAGAACTCAACCATTTCCGGCCCCAGCTTAACTGCTGGAAAAACGCATCTTTATCAGCTTTTATGGAGAGATGGAGGCAGCTGTTCTTGGAACAATGCGTCTCAACCTTGACTGCAGTTTTTAATGATCTGGGAAGAGGTGGCAAATAGACTGAGATCTCGCCCCTGCTGGAGACTCTTAGCTAACCAGCCAGGGGCATGGCCTGCACATGGGAACTCTGCAAAGCTGCCAGGGTGACCCAGGGAGGCTTCAAGGCTGAGGCTGATTACTCGGAAAACTGTGAGCGAGAGACCTGACGCCAGGCTGTTTCCTTAAATCAAACCTCTCTCCTCCAAAGATCACCGGGAATGGAGAATGTGGAGTTGGAGAAAGATGCATTTGACTCCAGGAAAAGCCCTTTCTCACCTCTAAGTTGACAGAATATTCTTCTGTTCCTATAAAAGCTTGTAACCGAGTAAGACAGGTGAGGCTCTCAGGCTGTGGCTGCAGCCATAGGACAAGGATGAAAAAACAAACTGATGTGGACAGGACCGAGGGCAAAAGGGGTGCACTCGGGGTACGCGGACATATTTTTCCTTGCAAGACAGAAAAATTTTTTTCTATATATAGTATCCCCAGAGTTAGTCTTTGCTTAATTACCTCTTCAGTGAGAGGCTATGCAAAGATCTGGTAGATTTCATTAGTCACAGGGGTTTATTCAAACATCTCCTTTGCATAAGAAACCCAGGCTTACAGCTGGTCTCCGGGAAAGAATGCCCTTCAGGCCTTGAAAAGAGAGCTCCGGCCTGCTCAGGCTCTCACTGAAACACAGCAGAGGTCAGCAGCCCGTGATGCATGGGGCCCAGCTGAAATGTTTCTATCCAGCATTTGCAATTCAATCCCACAGTTTCCTTTATGGAACAATTCACTAAATTCAGAGTTGTTCTTTTTTCTAATTTACCATATAATTCACCTCCCAAGTTCAATTAAGAAGCAATCTGTTAGCAACTTTGGGAGCAAGCTGCTTTTCTTTGGGAAAACCCAATTTTCTTCCGCTCCCAACAAAAAGTGCCTTAATTGTATGCATCATATGAGAGACCAATGTACACGCATACAACACCCCTCCACCATAATCAGTGAAATATTAACCTGATACACCCAGAGACATATATGTTGGAAGAGATGAGCTTTTCCAAACCCCAAGAGGACATCTTGGGACTATATCAATATTATTCATTGAACAAGTGACTATGAATATTCATCATTATGGAAATTCATAAACAAGACTCTAATTATTCCTCCATCCCTCACTCTTAACGCCTAACATTGATCCTTGGTTTTCTTAGATACAAGAAGAGCTGCCATTTTGTAACTGCCGATTATCCAAAGGTAACCCACAAAGGTTATCTATTTAGTCCTTACGCTAACGCGCTGCGAGGAGTACTAGTCCCATTTCACATATTAGGGAACTGAGGCCTCAAGCACGTGTTGCCAATGGGGTGGTGCAGGCGAGCTTCTCCTCAGGTCTGTCTGGTTAAAGTCACACATATACACCACCCTGTGAGGAATCCTTAACTCTTCAGTTTACTGACTTTAAAAACTACTTAGATCTCTGATCTATCATCATGAAATCTAGCGTAAAATTACTGCGCTTTACTCAAACAAAAAGGCCCTAAAACCCACTGTGGTTATTCATCCAGCCATTCCAGACCCAGGGGCCGAGCACCGCCTGCAGGGCGGCTGCCTTCCAGCAGCGCGAGCAGGGCCGGCGAGGCACAGCGAGGCCGCCCCAGCAGGCAGCAGCTCTGTGAAAGAGGAAGCGGGCGCCAGGCCAGGGAGGCTGGCTGAGGACATGGCCGCCGAGCTGGGCCACGCGGGGCGGACCTCGCTCTGGGGGAGTATTAGCGAAAAACAAAGGGACAAAACCTTCTAGCGAAAGTGTCCCACGGAAGGAGAAGGAAAGTCCAGCGGGACAGAGCCGGTGGTAACGCGAGCTCGGTGGGCAGGAGCTGGCCGGGAGGGAGCACCTGAGCAGCTGCCGTCCTCGCCGCCTCACGGCCTGGTCTCGACCCGCCGGGCCTTTGGTCGCGTGTCATGTGCACAGCAGTCCTGTGAACGCGGAACACCACGCTTCTTCCACAGAAGAAAAACGGAGGTTCACGGAGCACCCGGCCCGCGAGGGACTGATGTGGAGTCCGGAGCGAGCCAGTCCCACTGCAGCGTCCCAGGCAAGGGCACAGGATGCAGCATCCACACACCTTCGTTAGAAAACTACCTCCAGAACGCGTCCCCTCAGCTCAGCTTTTAATTATTCATTAGGACAAAACAAACCCCCCAAAAAAGGCAAAGCTCCTTTAAAAGGTTGATTTAAGAACAAACAAAGCAATCACTATGGTAATCAATGTGTAATCTTGAGCAATTCAATGCCAAGAAGCTTTAATTCCATGCCAAATTCAAATGCTACAGAAGGGAAAGAGAAAATGAGTTAAGAAATATTGCCAGATTTTGATAATGAAATGATTTAATATTGGCAAGTGTATGATAAAGTGGGAATTCTTATATGCTCCTGATGGAAGAGCATTATTAAATTGGTTACAGTTTATGAAATAATTTTACAAGATGTATTAAAATCTTTTAAAACAGACAATAAGCAGGGCATGGTGGCAGTGCATGACCATAATCCCAGCCACTTAGGAGGCTGAAACAGGAAGCTCTCAAATTCTAGGCTATCCTGGGCAGCTCAGTAAGACTCTGTCTCAAATTTTTTACAAAGGGGATGCGTTAGTAGTAGAGCCCCAGTGGGTTCAATTCTCAGTACAAAGGAAACAAAAAACAGGCAATGGTATGACTTCTACGTATTTGTACTAAAGAATTAATTGGGAATGAACACCAAGGTTGTTCATCTCAACAACTTTATAATGAAAAAAGACTGCAACATCTGTAAATAAATGATGTAATGGAATACTGTGTAACTTTAAATAATGTTAGACTTTTATTTAAAGGGGAAGGAGCCATATTTTAAGTCAAAAAACAGATTAGGAAATGGCACCATGTACGATCCCAACAGAATTCAGTATGCTTCTCTTTTCATAAAAAAACAAACACTAAAGAAAGAAAGAAGAAAAGAAAGAGGAAGGAAGAAAGAAAGAAGGAAAGAAAGAGGAAGGAAGGAAGGAAGGAAGGAAGGAAGGAAGAAAGAAAGAAAGAAAGAAAGAAAGAAAGAAAGAAAGGAAGGAAGGAAGGAAGGAAGGAAGGAAGAAAGAAAGGAAGAAAGAAAGAAAGGAAGAAATGTACTATTAGGAAATGACCACAATGGCCAGTATGGTTAGCTCTGGTTGGCTTTTCATAAAAGGTGAATTTATTTTCTTATATACTTTTTATAATTTCCAATTCTTATTCAACATATTATTTTCATAACCAGGAAGTAAAAGGATTTTCTAAAAGGAAGAACTAGATTACAGTATACATTTTGTCTAAGGACATGTGCTCTGCTTTTCTTGGTGTGCATATGCGTGTGTGCACACACACACATACACACACACACACAAACATACACATAAGAGTTGCCAGGGAAACCTATTCTGATGGGAAAGAAACATAGTTGTGTTTATGCAGATGGGAAAGTTATAGTCCAACCTTTTTTTCCTGCTTTTCCACCCTGACTAGAGAAAGAAACAGTGTATCCACACCTTGGCAAGAAGGAAAAGAGGAAAGACAGGGTGGAGGGTTGTACCTGTTAGCACCTTCCCTTAGCCGGTACTGTGTGAGCTCTCACGCCCTGGCCATATACCGTGTAGCCCGCCCTCCTGCCCGCCCTCCCTCCCTCCCTCCCGCCCTCCCT
>PVIC010024248.1:15005-26292 GCA_004025085.1 Thryonomys swinderianus | reverse complement strand
TTCTTTGCCACTGAGCAGCATCCCCAGCGTGTGCGTGTACCTGTGCACTATGATGTCTTTTACTTTTTCAGGAAAATACGTAGAAAGGAAATAGTTGGGTCAAATGGAGTTTCTGGTTTTCATCCATTGAGGAGTCTCCATTGTTTATGTTCCCAGCTATTTAAGTCTTATCGTCTTTTGGCTTAGTGCTGTATTCAGTATTGGTGTTCAAGAGCTTCTGAATAACTGATTGATTAAAAGATGATTTGAAATTTTTGGAAATTAACATTTTTAGAAAAGCTGAGTTTAGAAACTCAGCTGATACCAGCTTCAATTTTTTTTTCATTTTCTGTTTGAATGTGCTCCTTCCCTCATCTCTTGGAACTTTGACTTCATTTTAGTTCTTCTAGTCCGAATTCCCTTACCAAAATTCGTTCTAAGTGATATAAGTCTCCATTGTAAAAAAATGTCTTAAAATTCTTAAAACATTTTTGTTTAAAAAATTCTTAAAATTTCTTTAAGTTCCTACTAGATCATAAGTAATATATGGAGTAAGTTAAACATTGATAGGGCACTTCTGTTCTGAATTCTCACTGCACACTGTAATTTGTGCATGCTGAAATCCTTTTGTGGTGATATAATAAAATTTGTAAATTTGTTCTATTTGATAAAATACTTGAGTTTATTTTCTCTATATTGTGAGAAATTTACTAATTTTTGTGAGATTTTAGAATTCAGTGTTCTTGAATTGTACCAAAATGTAATACTGAGTTAGTACAATAGCTATGAAAATAGTTTTTTCAGACAGTTGGAATAAATAAAAAAGCATTTACTTGTTCTAATGTAATTCATAGCTGCCACTTATGAATGCAAACATTTGCTTCTCAGATTTGCTTGTTTTAAAAATTTCATACTGTGGGTTATGAAAGTAAAGAATGTAGTTTTAAGCTATTTCTAATGTCGTTATGTGCAATTGCAATTATGTCACCTCTAAAAGAAAGAAACTTCTAGATGTTTAATAAAGATTTTAACTCCCTCCAGATTTGTTTTTTCTAAATGAAAACAGGTGGCAAGCATTGTCATGTTCTGATATATTGAAATTACTAAAATATTTAATAAGCTACCAGGGTTTGAAGTGGTAGCCAGATGTTTTCAGTTTCCCCAGGATGACTTTTACAGCTTAGCATTTACTGTGGAAATAAGCAAGTTTGCCAGTTTACCATAAACAAGAAAGCAAATAAAACACAAACATAACAAGTTGTTTCTTTTGAACTGAAGTAAAAAGATACCATTATGTTTAATCTGTCTTACCATTTTTACAGTGAGATTTCCACAGCCTAACAAAAAAGGAGAAAGATTGGAGTTGATACCTTCCCCACTTTTAACAGTTTTATTAAGGCATAATTTAATTCCATAGAAATCACCTATTTTAAGTGTATAGTTTTATATTTTAGAAGGTGTTTATTATGTGCCATTGTCACAAATAACCAGTTTTTGGAGCAATTTTCTTAATGTGTAACTGACAAAGAATAAACTACACATATTTAAAGTACATAGTCTTGTTTCTGTGGTTTCCAAGGGAAAATCTGTTGCTGTCCTTACCTTTGTTTCTCTGTAAATAAGTACTTTTTTCTAGTGGTGCTTTAGTGTTTTCTTTTAGTTTTTCTGAGACAGGATCTTGCTTTATAGCTCAGGATGACTCTGAACTCACTGTGTAGTCCAGGCTAGCCTCAAACGCACAGCAATCCTCCTGCCTCTGCCTCCCAAGTTCTGGAATTACAGGCATGAACCACCACATGCTGCCTCTTAGTGTTTTCTGTTTATCACTGGTTTTGAGAAATTTAATTATTATTGGCTTCAGTGTGGTTTTACTTCCAGCTCTTGGATTTGATACTTTGAACTATAATTTTCACCAAATTTAGAAAATTCTTAGCCATATATATTTGTCCCCTGTTGTCTCCTTTTCATCAAGTACTTCAGTTACACGTGTACAATACAAGGCTACTTGAAGTTACATTCACATATGCATTACTCTTATTTTTTTATTTCAACTCTTCTATTGATCATGCTTTTTGTGCTTTCAACTTCGCTTTTTCCACAGCATTTAATCTTCCACCAATCCATTCACTCTTTTTTTAAAACAGACAGGTGAAGCATAGTGGTGTTCACCTGCAATCGCAGCACTCAGGGAGGCTGAGGGAAGAGAGGTGCCAGTTCCATGCTAGACTGGACACCATGGAAGCTTAGCAAGACTGTCTCAAAATCAAAAATAAGTCTCCATACCACAGAAAAACCAAAATTTCAGGTGTTGTGTTGGAAATTTGGGTTGTATTTTTTTTTCTTCAATGTCTATGTTCCACTTTAGAACAAAAGGAATATTATGGGTATTTATCCTGTAAGTAGTAAATTGTGATATCTGTGTCAGCCCACTAAATTTATATTAGTATGTAGTACAACAGTAAATATGCCTGATATTTCTGTAGATATTAAGCTTTTTCTAGGATACAACTATGCAGATAAAATTTGATCTTTTGAATATTGCTTATAAGATTCATTATGTATAACAGCATCATTAAGTGATTGTGCTAGAGCAAGACTGTTCCGCTCATTCCCCCACACCTTGTGAGTTAAGGTTTTCAGCCCTGGTTGGTGGGTGCAGATACCATTCCTGCTTATATATTGAATGTAGCCCTTTCTGATCTTTTCAGGTGGTTTTACTGCCACAGATATTTTCTTCACAAGCAGGTGTTGATTGATAGTTTGATGAAGATATTGTATGACAACTGTAGAGATCCCAGAAATTCTGTCTTTAGACAGCTCTGCTTTATCCTATGGCTTGTAGCTCCCCTGCTCTCCTTGGCTCTCATTTCTGTCTCCACAGCTGGGTTCTGCCTAAACTCTCTTCCCTGTACTGTATGTTGGAGACTGTTACGATGGTAAGCTAGAGCAGTCCTGTCTCAGATACCACTGTCCTGCATTACTTGCCATCTCATGTCTTCCACACTTACAAGAATACATTTTTTCTAGTGTTCTTAGTTCCTTGAATTGTGCTCACTTTGGCAGCACATATACTTAGTTCCTTGAATTGAAAAACTTTGTTAATACTTCTTGGTTGGATATTTAAATTCTTCAGTTATTTTTTGATTGTTAAAAGCTTTAAGGAAAATTATTTTAATTATTTATATTTCACAGGACAACTTTACTGGGAAATACTCCTAAAATTTTATACCAAGTGCAATATCTTAAAATTGTAATACTAAAGCATTTTTAATTTTAGTATACTAAGTTTACCCCAAATGATAGCAAAAATATCTCCAGATGGCCTAGGACACACTGCCTGATTTTTAGTATGAACACCTTTAGTTTTTATTTGCCTAATAAAAGTACAGTTATTTTAGCTTAACTACATTCTGTAATTATTTGACTAAATGGTCCAAGAGAAAGGTAATTGGTAATTATACATCTTAAATAGAACAGGAACTACATATGTAAAAAACTCAGAAGTCCTTTCTTTGTTAACTACGTAACAGACATCTGTTATTGAGATTTCCTTGTTTCTGATTTCTGTACATTATTTTAATAGGTGTATTATTTAGCTTTATATTCCCCCTGCACACTACCTGTATCTACAATTCTTACATTAGTCATAGAAACAAGCATTTAGCTATCAGTTTTTGTAACATGTTATGCCCTATAGGCAGCTTTGGGACAGACTGTTCTTTTCTATAAAATTTCTTGTAGTCATTTTAAAGATTTTCAGAATAAAAGAGTTGATAGTTACATCACAGATCTTCTAGAGAAAAAGTTTTATTATTTTAGCTAGTTTTTTTTCTGTTTTTGAATAAATAACAGACATAGTTCTTTATATTAAGACTTGCTGTCCTTCTTTGATAAATATTTATGCTAACAGGTACTTTGGAAGTTCGTCTTATGGGCTGTCAAGATATCCTAGAGAATGTCCCTGGACGGTCAAAAGCAACATCTGTTGCACTACCTGGCTGGAGTCCAAGCGAAACCAGATCATCGTTCATGAGCAGAACAAGTAAAAGTAAAAGTGGAAGTAGTCGAAATCTTCTAAAAACCGATGACTTGTCCAGTTCAGTAACTATATTTTTTAAGATCATGTAACAAATTAAGGGGAACTGATCACTGGGGACAGAGAAGAAAGAAAAATGTCGACATGGGATGAAAATCTTTAAGTTATAATTTCTGTAGTTTGGAAATAATTAAACCTGTGATGATGGAAAACAAAAAGCAGGTTTTACTTTATTGATAATACAAGAATGAATAACAAATTACTTTTGAAAAAATGAGACACTGAGCATTAATCTTTCTGCCAAGCTACAGATACATAGACTGAGACTCTTGATTCCTGTAGAATCACATTTTGATTCTTTGATGGTTTAGTAACACTTTCAAACTAATACTGAAATTTTGGTAATTAACTTCAGGGCCAGATGTTTGCTGGGCTAGGAACCCAGTAGTCCACGTGATAGGGACAAGAGAAAGTAAAATGCAAATACTTTAAAAAGCATTTGATAACATTCTGAATTACAGTTATAAAATATTCATAAATGTATGACTAGAGGAAAAAGTCGGGTGATACTTCAATTAGTAATGAACTTTTTTGCACTTTCCTGTATTTAGAGAGATATTTGAGCAGCAAGAAGTTTACTAAATAACAAATTTACCCAAGTTCAGTCCCCTTGCCGCAAAAAAAAAAAGTGCCAAGATTACTTGAAAATCATCCATCTAGGTGTAAGAAAATCCTAGAAGAGAATGGAATGGATGGGAAATACTGATTAAATAGAGAAAAACTAAATGATTAATATTGATACTCAGAAATACACAGTGTGACAAACTATTAGTCACTGTTGCTCCTCTTAGTTATATTTTAAGCATGAAATAGATAGCAGTTACCATTTGTGTTCTTATCAAAGGATTATTTGGGAGGGTCCAGTGGATATATTTATATATCCATTGAGATTGAAAAACTTCAGTATTGTTATAAGAAACTTTATTTTCAAGGATTGTAAAACCTTTATTGATGAAAGTGTTCTTTGTGTTTTTAACCAAGTTTATTAATTTTAATTACAGATGATGTCTGTGCTGTCTTGAAGCTAGATAATACTGTGGTTGGTCAAACTAGCTGGAAACCTATTTCCAATCAGTCATGGGACCAGAAGTTTACACTGGAACTAGACAGGGTAAGATGAGAAATTTTTTACTTGAGTTTTTATTAGACTTAAAATTTATTCAAATGTAAGTTTTGTTTTTTAGAAGACTTTAAGTTTTATCCTTTTTTTTTTTTTTTTTTGAGACAGGGTCTCACTTTGTAGCTCAGTCTGGCCCTGAGCTCACTATGTAGCCCAGGCAAGCCTAGAACTCCTGCATCTGCCATCTGAGTGCTGGGATCACAGGCATGAGCCATCACACCCAGCATTGTGGTGTGTGGTACTGATTGCTGGTGGGTGTCAGTTACCACACCTGACATTTATAATATGTGGTTAGTGGGAATTGAACTCAGGACCCTGCACTTATAAAGCAGGCACTGGAACCACCTAGCTAAATCCCCTGGCCTTTAAGTTTTATTCTTAAGAAAAGTAAAAGAAGACTTTAGGAATTCTGGATGTTTTTCATCTGATGAATTAGATAAGTCTACCTAAGATATAGCTGAATATCAGTACAGTACAGTAGCTTCCATTTGTAGTCATTTGAAAATATGTTTATCTTAACAAGGAAATCTAGCAGCCAAATGAAATTCAGATGAGATCAGGGGTGATATGGTCGAATATACCCAGATGAAATTCAATACTGACATACATTTATTTTATTTAATAACAGAAAAACCTAAGAAGTGATTGTCCTCACCCACCATTTGTATATTATCTTATCAAAGCTGCATTTGAAAGTTCTTTCATTCATTAAGTCTTGTCTGTAGTGATCAAGTTGCAAGATGGATATGTACCAGTTCCCCAAGATGAATGTAATTATTATGTATTATGAACATATACTAGTAAGAAAAATTTTAAGTGAATGATACAAATACCTAGAATCCTGTCTGTAGCTCTAGAACTCCCTAAAATTTAACTAAATGCACAGTACATTCATATCTGCAATGATTGATTGATTAACTGATTGACTCATTGATCAACCAGTACAAGAGATCAAACCCAGAGAGCAGTGAGTCATGATCCCAGAGCTCTTTTGTTTTGAGACAGGGTCTTGCTACTTTGCTCATGGCTGGCCTCATACTTTTGATCCTTAATTCACTGCCTGTGTAGCTAAAATTATAGTCATATGCCTCCAAAACCAGGAATAACTGTATTAGATTCAGATTTATTTATTGGATGTGAGAGGAGAATATTAAAACTTAATCACAATTTTGTAGAAAAATTAAGAATATATTAACAGGGCCGGAGAGTTAGCTCAGTGGTTCCGGCACCTGCCTCGCAAGCGCAAGGTCCTGAGTTCGATCCCCGGTTACCACATATAATGCTGGGCGTGGAGATACGCCCACCAACAATCAACACCACATACCACAATGCCGGACGTGGTGGCTCATGCCTGTAATCCCAGCACTCGGGAGGCAGGGACAGGAGGATTGCTGAGTTCGCGGTGGCTTGCCTGGGCACCATAGTGAGCTCAGGGCCAGCCTGAACTACAAAGCGAGACCCTGTCTCAAAAAGCAAAAAAAAAAAAAAAAAAGAATATATTAACATTTTTACTATGTAGCATTCAGATTGATATATATTCCAATTTTTCATTTATATATTCATGAATAAAGGTTTACAATGCTTAATGATTGTATAAGGTGTGAAAATATTTTGGAGATTATGGTTGTAACTTTTCCCACTTGTCTCTTTTTCTTTTTAAAGTAAAATTCCTAGTTTTCTAAAGTTCAGACCTTTATTGTTTCCTTAGTGAAATTTTATCTGCCACTTAAATGCTGTGTACTTAACATAATGATTGCCTTACCTTTAATACTTCTGCCTTGATGAGACTTGTAATGATTAAAGTCCTGTAAAATCTTACAGTAGTGGTAAGAATTAATGTTGGCTGTTTTTGCTGAAATAATCCCTTTACTAACCTCCATATATCTAAGTATCAGACTTATCTTTAAAGAAAAGTACTTTCATCCAAGCATTTGTTCTCAGGTTTAGGATCCTATTTATTTAGTCAGCAAATCCTTATTGATTTCTTCTGAGGTGGTAGATCTAACAGTGACCAACATAAACTAGTCTCTCAGATTCCCTTGAAGAAATTAAACTTTACTGGCTTTTCAGTACATATTGAACTAGTTGAAGGCTTTTTTTAAGAAACTCTTACATTGGAATTATCTAAAGGAGTCTTCTGCATGCCTTGATTTTTAGAATTTCACTTTAAGAGATGGATACATAGCAGAAAAATTGAGTTTGGGAGTTTGTGATGGATAAATTTGAGGAAGGAGAGACTATAGGCATGTAAATTGGCAGGAAGCTATCCCTTGTTACAATTGTAGAGTGGTGAGAATTTAAAATATGAAAATAGGAGTAGAAAAAAACGTGAGAAATTAAAGAAAAGACAGAATAACTTAATAACTGATTAAGTAAGAGCCTAGAGAAAGGAATTTTTACATAAGTGGTAAAGAAATGCCAAAGAAATTAGAAAATATTTGAAGGGAATAGATTTTATTTTTGTTTTGTTTTTTTGAGACAGAGTCTCACTTTGTAGTGCAGGCTGGCCCCGAACTCACTATCCAGCCCAAAAGAGCCTCAAACTCAAACAACAATCCATCTGCCTCCGCCTCCTCTCTCAAGTGCTAGGATTTTTTTTTTTTTTTTTTTGCTTTTTGAGACAGGGTCTCACTTTGTAGTTCAGGCTGGCCCTGAGCTCACTATGGTGCGTGCCCAGGCAAGCCGCCGCGAACTCAGCAATCCTCCTGTCTCTGCCTCCCGAGTGCTGGGATTACAGGCGTGAGCCACCACGCCCGGCATTATGCGGTGTTGATTGTTGGTGGGCGTGTCTCCACGCCCAGCATTATATGTGGTTACCAGGGATCAAACTCAGGACCTTGTGCTTGTGAGGCAGGCGCCGGAACCACTGAGCTAACCCTCCGGCCCAAGTGCTAGGATTTTACAAGCATGAGCCACCATGCCTGGTGAGAATAGATTTTATTTAACTAGTTTTTTAACAGTTAAGACTTGGAATCCAAGGTCAGGGCTAGATAAGTAAATTTGGAGTTCTTCTGATTTGAGGTCATGGACAGATAGCATCTAAATCTGTGAGATTAACCCAGTCATTCCTCATGTTTTACTGAGCACTTTACAATGCACATGCCATGCAGTTTACTAGGTTAGGTTTACAGGGGTAATATACACTGTAATCTAATGCAGTGCCCAGGCATGGCTTAATAACTGGTGACTTTATGCTCTATATCAAGCATCAGTCTAGATGCCGATGGTGACAGGTCAGAATAATCCAACTACCTAGACATACAGTGAGGGAAATTAAATGGAAAACAGGTTTTTATAAAAAAGAAACTGGGCCGGGCGTGGTGGCTCACGCCTGTAATCCCAGCACTCAGGAGGCAGAGACAGGATTGCTGAGTTCGAGGTTTGACTGGGCTCCATACTGAGCTCAGGGCCAGCCTGAGCTACAAAGCGAGACCCTGTCTCAAAAAAAAAAAAAAAGAAGAAAGAAATTGGGCTGAGGTTAGACCTCAGTGGTAGAGCTCTTGCCTAGCACATGTGAAGTGCTAAAAACCTGAATAAATAAATTAACTCATAGAACTTGTTGGAACTGTAAGACAATTCGAGAAATTATCTAGAAATTTTTTAGAGAAATAAAAAATTATGATCAGGGAACTTCAGTGTTTTACAAAATTGTCTCAAAATAAACATGGTACCTTTGTTTTGTTTTGAAATTCCATACAAGATGTCATTTGGATTTTGCTACTTTTTTAAAAAAATAAAAATTGCTAATGTAATTTAGCCCCTCATTTTATAAATTAAGTAAATTTTTGCCAGGGATTAAATAGCCCAGAGCATAATGCATGAGGCTTAATGAATATGGCCTACTATTGTGTTCTTTCTGGCCTATTGAGTTGTTTTATTTTTTATTCAGTCTAATATGTTCTTTTTCAAAATAAATTTTATTATTGGAGGTTTAACTAAGGTGCTTCACAGTGAGATACATTTTGAGATAGTGTCTCACTAAGTCATCAAGTTATTCATGTTGAATTCAAATTTGTACTCTTCCTGCCTCAGCCTCCCAAGTCCTAGTATTATGAGTGTATAGCACCATACCCAGCTCTATTAATGTGCATTACAAACACAATGCCTATACCACTTCTCAGTTTCCCTGTATTCTCTCAGCTTCTTGGTATACAAAAGCTTAATCAAGACTCCATGAGAAACTGAAATAATTTGAGATGCTGGTTCTTTCACTTATAATGAAACTCTTGTATTTGAGCTTTTTTTTTCCTTTGCTGCTTCCAAATTGTACTACTACTAAATTACAGATTGTATTTTCTTCTAAAGCTATATGAGTCCTCTGGGACTATGAGTATATAAACAGTCTCTTTCATTCTTGACCACTAGATTCTCAACTGTATTCATTAAGGATGACTTTGGTTCTTCACTCTAACATTTGCCATCATTATAGTTAAAATACATAAACCCCATTTAACCATTGTTTCAAATTCTTTGAACTCCTCAACTGTTGTATCTTTCTTCCTGTGTCATTTTAGCACTGAGTTCTGCTACACTTTTTTCTTCTTTTTTAATTGATTTTATTTGTACATTTTATATGTATAATAATCATAGTCAACATTGAAAATTTTTACCAACACATGGGCCATCTCAATTATCATTTTTCCCATTCCCCTACCTGCCCTACAATCCCCAACCCCCTATATACATAAGCTTTTTTACCATCAATTTTTTTCTTTTCCTTTACTTACCTCTATCCTTTCTTCTCCCATTAACTTTTTAACATTTTCTTCCTGTTTCACAATACCTGTCATATATTTTAGAACTCATTTACACCTTCAGTTTCTCATGCCAGAGAAATGATACAGTATTTACACGTCTGTATCCTATTCATTTTACTTAGAAGTATGTCCTCAAGGTACATCTGTTTGAGTATAAATGACTAATATTCATCATTCTTTATGATAGAGTAATGCTCCATTTTATTTTTTAAAAAAACAAAAACAAAAAAACACATCTTTATCCAATCTCCCATTGATGGGCATTTTGGCTGTTTCCCAAATTTAGCTATCACAAACTGAGCTGCTATAAACGTGGGTGTACATAAGTCCCTGTGATACAAATTTTTTTTAATTCTTTTAATTGTTTTGTGTATATACCTAGCAGGAGAATAGCAGGGTCAAATGGGACCTCCAATCCTAGTTTTTTTGAGGAATGTCCGCACTGATCTCCATAGTGGTTGCACCAGTCTGCTTTCCCACCAACGAAGGGTTCCTTTTTGCCCACAGTACAAACCAGCATTTGTTGTTGGTTAATTTCCTGAATGCAGCCATTCTTTGTGTAGTGAGATAGATCTCAGTATTGTTTTCATCTGTATCTCTCAAATAACTAGCAATGTTGAACATTTTTTTCATAGGCTTCTTGGCTACTTTCACCTAATCATCTGAAAAGTATCTGTTCATTTCAGATGCCCATTTTTTAATTGGGTCTTTAAATTTGAGGGGGAATCACTTTTTAAGTTCTTTATATGCTCTAGATAATGGTCCTTTGTCTGAGAAACAGCTGGTAAAAATTGTTTCTTATATTGTCAGTTGTCTTTTTGCTCTGTTTGTGGTTTCTCTTGCTCTGCAGCTTTTTAGTAGGATGAGATCCCATTTGTTGATTCCTTCTTCTCATTGCCATGTTGCAGAGATTTTGTTCATAAAGACTTTCACTAAGCTGATGTCTCCAAGAGTTCTACCTAACCTGTTTTCCAGTAGGTTTAGTGTTTCTATTTTAATATTTAGCTTTATAATCCACTTTGATTTCAGTTTAATGCATGGTAAAAGAGATAGGAATCACCTTACCCTTTGGTAGGTTGAAACCAAGCATTTCCAGCACCATTTTTTAATGAGCCTATCTTTCCTCCATCACCTCCTTTGTCAAAGATGAGGTGGCTTAGTATATATGGGGTTGTTTCTGAATCTTTTAGTCTTTTCCACTGATCTTGGGTCTGTTTCTTTACCAGTACCATGCTGTTTCTCTCACAGTGGCTTTGTGTATAGTTTCAAGTTGGGAATTGTGGTACCACCTGCCATGAACTTGTTTCCTGGAATTGCTTTTGCTGTTCTAGGTAT
>PVIC010024248.1:0-14905 GCA_004025085.1 Thryonomys swinderianus | reverse complement strand
TCAGGACCTTGCACTTGCGAGGCAGGCACCGGAACCACTCATTTTCTAATATCCTGTTCAATCTCCCTTTTCAGAATGCTATAGTTTTCAGAGTAGAGATCTTTCACCTCCTATGTTAGATTGATTCCTAGATGTTTTATTTTCTTGGATGCTATTGTGAAAGGAATTGATTCCCCAACTTGCCTCTCAATGAGCCTATTTATGTCTATCACACCTCTTAAATCCATTTTTATTTTTTAACCCCAGGTTTATTTGTAATTGTACATTTCTGTGGGCTGCAGTGTGATAATTGGCTATGTGTATTCTGGATGTAATGATCAAATCAGAATGACTAGAGTTTCCCTTAAAGATTTATCATTTCTTCATGTTAGAAAGCTTCAAACGCCTCTCTTCTGGTTCTTTATAAAATGTATAGTAAATTATTGAGGCCGGGTGTGGTGGCACACACCTGTAATATCTGCACTAGGGAACCTGAGGCAGAAGGATCATTTAGAGTTTAAAGCCACCATGGACTACATAGTGAGACCCTGTCACACAAGAAAAGTTGAAATCGTAAGTTCAGCATACCAGCCTTTCTCCATCAAACTGCTTGTTCCCCTAAAAGATAACTACATAAACCTCTGAAAATAATACCTCTAAATAATGGCTGTATAGTAAATGATAGTATCTTACTGTTATTTTTGCTTTTCATTGTTAAACAGAGGTAGATATTTGTTCTAGTTTCCATTTTCTCCGTTCTTAAGATATTTTTCATGCTATTGGCTCTTTCAAAACTTCATTTCCTTCTCTATTTAACATAGTTTAAATATTTATCTTGTTACCAATAAATCCTTCACCTATCTCTTGAAGTCTCCTATCCCAACTCATATTCCTTTACTTCTGTTTTATAGATTAGATTAAGACCATTATACATCATATTCTACCTACAACCTACTAAATTTTTTCATGTTTCTTGGTTTTAGCGAAAGAGATATTTTGCTGTGAGAGTCTATGATTTAAGTTATCCTTGTTTCTAGTCTCTGGTCTCCTAAAAACTTTTTCCAGCAGTTATCCCTGCCATCACCAGTATTCTTTAATCTCTTTCAACTCTCTCTCTCTCTCTCTCTCTCTCTCTCTCTCTCTCTTTTTTTTAGACAGGGTCTCACTTTGTAGTTCAGGCTGGCCCTGAGTTCACTGGGTAGCCCAGGCAAGCCTCAAACTCAGCAGTCCTCCTGTCTCTGCCTTCTAAGTGCTGGGATTACAAGTGTGAGCGACCACGTCAAATATATGTCATTTTTAAAACTAGAGTATTATTTAATTTGGCCTCGAGGAAAAGAGAGAATTGAAACTGGCAGAAGGGACTGAGTAGTCAAAAATCTTAATGGAGGGGCCGGAGGGTTAGCTCAGTGGTTCTGGTGCCTGCCTCTCAAGCGCAAGGTCCTGAGTTTGATCCCCAGTAACCACATATAATGCTGGGCATGGAGATATGCCCACCAACAATCAACACCACATACCATAATGCTGGACGTGGTGGCTCATGCCTGTAATCCCAGCACTCGGGAGGCAGAGACAGGAGGATTGCTGAGTTCGTGGCGGCTTGCCTGGGCACCATAGTGAGCTCAGGGCCAGCCTGAAATATAAAGCGAGACCCTGTCTCAAAAGCAAAAAAAAAAAAAAAATCTTAATGGAACTATAGGTTTTGGTTGGAGACTTGGATACAAATTTAGAAACAGGAAGAATATAACTTGTAAGTGAGGTCATGGAGGCAGAAAAGTATTTGAGTTTGAAGTTTTAAAAAGGCTTTGGAACTTTTTAGAGGATTTGAATTGATCTAGAAAGCAGTTGTACTTGATTGATATAATAGTCAGTTGCCCTCTAAAGGAAACAGAGTTACCCACATCTTGTGGCAGACTGACTTCAAAGATCATGGTCTTCCATTCTTCATTGTTTCTATCTTGTTCTGCTGTTTGTCTCTCTCAGAGTTTCCCTGTTTTTGCCACATAAGTCCTAGCCTACAAATCACCTGCACTAGATTCCTCAACTGAAAACACATGTTACTGTTTCCTCACATGTTTTCTCTTATCTCCAGTGAATTCCAGTCTTCTCCCTTTCTTAATATTTTTTTAATTTTTTTTTATTTTTTATTTTTTATTTTTTTTGAGACAGGGTCTCACTTTGTAGTTCAGGCTGGCTCTGAGCTCACTATGTAGCCCAGGCAAGCCTCGAACTCAGCAATCCTCCTGTCTCTGCCTCCCGAGTGCTGGGGTTACAGGCGTGAGCCACCACGCCCGGCATCCCTTTCTTGTTCTGTTTTCCACCTATAAGTTGATAGTTACTAAGTATGCTTGAATTGTTCATCTGAGATTTAGGATGAGAGACACTGGTGGGAGATCAGAGGAGGAAAGGGAAGTTCAGGTGTTTGTGTCCTTTGATCCTTTCCTGTTTGCTTGCTTTTCATCATTCATGTATGACTATAGCTACCACTGCCATCTCTTTATAAAGATTCAGTCTTACTGGATTCTTGTAACTGTTGCCCCTTGGCCATTCAGTCTAGGGATAACAGTGGATTTCTGCCATTGCTAATCCTTAGTCTTCCTGTCTTTTGTTAGTTCCCTACTTTAATTACACCTCCTTAAGTAGCCAATTTAAAAATTTCTTTTTAGTTAAATTCTTTCAGTATGCAGCCTATTTGCTGCTGACAGCCTAAGTAATCTATTTCCTAGGCCTATATTGACCTCTAGAAGTCCATTGAAGACCAATAAATATGGCATCTGCTGTACACACTTTTTTAAACATGTAACCTTTCCAAAGCATTTCCCATGCTTTGAGTAAGCAACAGAAAGTTTGTATTTTTGTTTTTTGTTTTCAACTGTTGTGCTTCACTGTTTCCTTTTATCAGAGTTCCCAAATATTCTCAACTCACAGTATGTTGTAAGTTTTTCAGTTTGTCTATAGGTCAAAAGAAATACCCACTAGTTCCTAGAAACTTACCGCTTTAGGGAGAAAAAAGCACAAATATTGAGAGAAAAGATTCTATTTCCTTCTTTTGTTGGGAATTCTCTGTTTTGTTTTGTTTCTTAAAATAGGGTCTTGCTGTGTAGCACAGCCTACCCTTGAATTCTGTCCTTCTGTCACAGCCTTCCAAGTGCCAAGATTATAGATATATACTGCCCTACCTGGCTGTTCTGGTTACTGTTGTCTGTTGATGGGAGTTTTGTTGTTGTTGTTTGTTTTCTTTTTGTTTTGGTTTTTCTTTAAGATACAGTCTCACTATGTAGTCCAGCCTGGCCTCAAATCAAGATCCTTCTGCCTCAGCCTCCCAAGTATTGGGGTTACAGGCATGCCTGGCAACTTTTTTGTGGTAGTTAACTGATTGTGTCAACATGAGTAAGAAACACCCAACTAAATTGGCTCAGCATGGTTCTGGATGTGGAAAGACACATCCTAGAAAAGAAGAGAAGATTGTCAACAGAATGGTATAAAAGGGAAACAAAGAAGGAAAGGGGGTTTCTGTTTCTTCAGAAGAGTACTAGTCTTTGCCTTCTCTTTGAATGTTGTCTCCTAACTTCCACCACACACTCTTCAGACTTCCCTTGCAGACCCTTTATCCTCTTGATACAGACTCACATGGGACACCAAAGTGAGCTCCAGGACTTCAACAGATCCTTCAGATCTCTAGCACACAGATAGCCCTTTTGCACTCTTTCACATCTGATTCTGTGAGCAGCACTGCAAACCAGTCTTATAAATTCTTATATATTTGTGTATCTGGCATTAAATTTGTACCAGGAGTGGGCTTGTTGGCTGTGACTATTTGACTGTGTGGTTTGGGAGCCTTTGGAACTGGATTGTGGTTGGGAAAGGTTTGGACATGATAGTTTAAAAAGCATCCTCAGAAGGCTTTCAGCTGCACTTTATGGGAAATTCTGCTCAGAACTTAGGAGACCAGAATACTGATAAAAATGCAACCAGTAAAGACAAAGATTATAAGGTTTCAGTCAGGAAAAAGGACTACTTTGACATTTGGACTGCTGGCTGTGTGTGTTATGCTGTGGTGGAAAACTTGTCTGCATTTTGCTCCTATCCTAAGGCTTTGATGGAGCCTGAGATTAGGAACAGCAGATAAAGAGTACCTCTATCTTGAAAATCAAGACCAAAAGTCACAGCTGAGTGATTTAAAGTTTTAAGCTATGCCAGAAAGGAAACTCCAGTAAAGTTGTGGACTGATGGAGCAGATGGTTGCAGGAAGGAACAGAGATAGTAGTAAATATGGCCTGAAGTCATCACAAGAACCAGCAGGACTGCACGTTTTGCAACCTCACCATTGCATAGGTAAGAGTTTGCTTTGACAGGTAAGTCCCAGAGCGGCATGTTCCAGAATGGAGGCAAGCTAGAGAATTGTTCCTTGGGATTTGGTTCATAGCACTCAGCAAAGTAGGCACTTGACCCCTATAGTCAAGGGAGAAGGAAGTCTGGCTACTACTCCAGCTAGCAGTAGACCTTGGTGTCAGCTACATGGTGCATGTTTTAGGTGCTTGTTTAGAATTCAAGAACTGTGGGATAGGGAAGGCTTCTACCTAGATTTCAGACAAAGGTCTGGGAGGCCAGGCAGTGGGTACTGAGTTGGCAGTTTGTGGAGCTATGAATGTAAAGCCAAAGGTGTAGTGGAGACCCCAGAAGTTTGGAGAAGCCAGGAACATGGGTCATCTGAAGAAAGCTGTAAGGAGTGAGTAAGCTGGCCAAGAAACAAGCCATGAGATCTGTAGCCACATGCAGTGGTGCAGGAGCAGAGCCATTCAAACTCTCTGGAGTTCATATTTTGCCATATGTTGCCTTGGATGCTAGACATGAAACTATAGAACTTAATGTTTACCCACCTGGACTTTAGACTTGCCTTGGTCCCATGCCTTTCTATTCCTCCATTTGGATTGGTAATGGTTATCTTGTGCCATTGTACTTTAGAAGTGCTTAACTTTCTTCTCATTTTTATGGGACCTTGAAGGTAGGAATTTGCCTTAAATCTCAGGGACATTAGACTTGAACTTTTCAGCAGTGCTGAAATTTGTTAGGTCTTTGGGAACTTTTGAAAATGGACTAAATGCCTTTTGTATAAAGGGATATATACATGAGTCTCTGAGGGGCTAGGGACAAGATGTTATGGCTTGTATCTGTGTGTCCTCCCAAAGCTTCATTTAGTCACATGGGACTTTTGGGGATGTCTGGATCTACAATAGGTAATGCTGAAATTAAGGGTGTGTGATTACTAAATTAGTCCACTGATGCACAGTTCTGGGTGTTGATAATGGGAAGGCTGACCCTGGGTATGCCTGCCCTGGGCATGGAAGGGATAAAAGGGAGAGGCATCCACTGCTGCTGCTTGCCTGTTGTGCAGCTTCGATGACTTCTGCCAGTCACAAACTCTTCTCCTCTCTAATACCCCTCTGCCATGCCACTCTGCCTTGAAGCAACCTGACTGTGAACTGAAACCTCTACGAACTATGAGGCAAAATAAACCATATTTTGTCTCAGCAACAAGAAAAGTAACCAGGACAGTAGTGTTTGTCTTTTATGTTTAATTGCAATGCATTTTAAAATTTGTTGCTCTTCCTCCACTGCATGTAAAGTTGACTCGGTGTCTTTTACCTTTTTCTGATTACATTCAGGCCTTTAAGAGATTTCTACTATACAGTTTTAATTTGGTGCTAAATTCAAAATCATAATAAACCAAAAGTGAAGCACAAGCTGAGAGAAACCACCAGTGCCACTGATTAAGACCTAACTCAAATTGTGCCACTGACCTTTTTTTGATAGCTTACTCCACTTAGATTTTGTTGCTCCTATAGTTTGAAATTACCTATGAGCATATCCTTGCCTTGTAGAATTGACCTCCTTCATCTGGGAAGTTGCCAGCAAACCAGCACCCACCTTGTAATTTAAATTGTCAATAGTGAGCCAGGTGTGGTGTTGCACACCTGTACTCCCTGCACTTGGGGGTCTGAAGCAGGGGGAATCCCTGGCATTCAAGGCCAGTCTGAACTACATAGTGAGACTTGTCTCGGGGGGAAATTCTAACCAGTGGTGACAACTTATGTAGGAGCTTCATATGAAAATTTATTTCTTATGTACTATATCCTTGGCTAATTTGACCAAATAACATTGGATACTAGTGATTAAGAGGATTATGGATTCATGGCATAAATTATGAGTATTGATACAAAATACAGCATGTCTAGATCAAAGTCACCCTCTTACGTTGTAAGGAAAGTGATTTCTCATGGTACAATGCCAAATAGAAGAAAGTAAAGAGCTTCATACCTAAAACTTCATCTCAGAACTCTGGGAATCAGAGCTTGATGTCTGCAAGGTGAACCTTCCCTCCCAAATCTCAGATTTCTAACAGTTTGAAGCGTGGAATAGAGAAAGGAAAGACAAATGGGTCTATGCATGTGTGTCACCAGAATGGCTAGAATAAAGAGCAAATGAGTGGGCGGACCTGTTTTCATCCAGAGTAATATACAGTCTTGCCATTTTCAAAATGTGATGTGAGAACTTCTAACATACTAACTTCATCCTAACATTGTGTCCTTTGCATGTACCTGAACCATAAAAAATCTTCATCTCCAAGGAAGATGGAAGTAGTCCTCACTTCCCCGATTCTAAAGAAACACAGTCAGAATTACCAACGCCTAATACAGTTGTCCTCTCAGTTTATTTCCTCACAAAGCTATTTCAAGAATGTATAAACTTTTAACCTAAGCTGGGTATAATGGTGCATGCCAGTAATCCAGAGGTTGAGGCAGGAGGATCACAGGTTTGAACCCAGACTTGGCAACATAACAACCTAGAGAAACTATGTCTCAGAATAAAAGCTATGAGAAGGACAGGTTGTATAGCTTAGAATGAAGACCTTAGGTTGATCCCTGGTACCAATAAATTGAAATAAACTTTTAACTGAAGTAGAATACTGTATAGCATTATTACCGCATTTACTCACATACCATGTACTAACCCTAAATTATATTCTCCTTATACTTTTCCTTCTATAAGTATTTTTGTCCAAATTATGAGAGAAGACATGAAACAAAGGGCCCTGGGCTCATCTACCATAATGCATTTTTCCAATAATTTTCCTGATGAGTTGTGAGTCCTTCTGGCACCTTGTGTTTTGGCTCATTTTCTGATGTTCCATTTTTTAGGTATTCATATATTCTTTTGCATGAACTAGCTTTATAACTTAAAGACACTTTTATTATGTATACTGGTAATTTACATAAGATGTGTAATTCATAAATGAAAGTTGTTATATAAAAGTAATTTATTACTTTGTAGTACCTAAAGAGAAAAATATTTATCTGTTTTTGTGGTCAGCACAGTCCTGAAAACCAAATAACAAGTCTTGTGTTTTATTACTGAAGGTGCCTAAAGATTGTAACATGTTAAAATCCATGTGTAGTCATGTAACACCAGTTTATAAACTGTGTTCTGAAGGTGTCTTCAGTAAGCTGGCATGATGGTGCGCACTTGTAATCCCAGTATTTACGTAGCTGAAGTTGGAAGATAACAAATTCAAGGCCAGGTTGGGCTGTATAGTGAGACCTTGTCTCAAAGTTTAAAAGTGCTTTTAATAATAGCATATTAATACCTGCAGTATGTTTTCCCTTGTAAGCACTATTTTTAATGACTACTGTGTATTTTCCTGCATAAGGATGTATAATATGTTTAACTTATTCCAGGGTTTTGAAACTGAAGTTCCAATACCAAGTAGCGCGTTATAAGCGCCATTTGCATTTCTGTCCCTGGCTCAAGAGACAGATAAGGAAGTTCGACATGGATTGTTTGAGACAAGCACTGGGGTCTTTCAGTAGTAGCATGGCAAGGGACACACACATAGAGCAAGGGACACACACAGAGAGGAAAGCAGGAAGGTTGAAGCTACAAGAGAGCTGAGTTTTTGTGGGCTTTCATCTGTATTGGTTGTTCCCAATTATATTTTTTTGGTGTATTTTAGAAATATCTTACCCAGCAACTGTCTGAATATAATTTTTTTAAGTTAATGTTCGTTAAAGGTGATCTATAACAGAAAAATTACAAAGTTTTATTTAAAATAATGTGACCTTTGTGTTAACTTTAATGTTATCTTTGTTTGCTCTATATTTGTATTTCATATTTTTTGTGATATTTTATTCAAGTGTGTGTCCAATGATGTCTTTTCTGTTTTTGTTTCGTTTTGTTTTTTTTAATTATCCTAGTCACGTGAACTGGAAATTTCAGTTTATTGGCGTGATTGGCGATCTCTGTGTGCTGTAAAATTTCTGAGGTTAGAAGATTTTTTAGACAACCAACGGCATGGCATGTGTCTCTATTTGGAACCACAGGGTACTTTATTTGCAGAGGTAATAAATGTATTTTATTAAATGTACATAACTACAATTGTGCATGTAGACAACGTGATATAGAAGTAGAAAGAGCTTTAGGTAGAAAGAGATGACTTTGATTCTTGATGCAGCCCTATCATTGAGTAGGTATGTGACCTTGAGAAAAGTTAGTTCTTCTCAGTTGGTTTTCTCATCTAGAAAATGAGGGTCTGTACTGCATTATTGCTGAGATTCCCTTAACCTTCCAAATCTTATACGTGTAGTGGATTTCATGAGCTGTAAATCCAGTGCTATTTTCATGTCAATTTGAATTTTCTTCACTGCAGGTTACCTTTTTTAATCCAGTTATTGAAAGAAGACCAAAACTGCAAAGACAAAAGAAAATCTTTTCCAAACAGCAAGGTAATTACTAAAAATTAAATGCATGATAATTTTGGTGTTTTATTAAATATAGGAGATACTATTTTTAAAGTAATATCCATGTGTGTTTTCTTTCATTTGGGTTCATTTATTTCTAACATTTTTTAAGAAACATTTCATACACCTGCTAAGTGGAAGGATTAGTGCAGTTGGACCTTCACCAAGTTCAGCAATAGCCAGTTCTCACCCACTTTTGTTTATATATATATATATATATACCCTATTTGTTCACCATTTTCCCACATTATTTGAAAGAAACCCAGACCTCATCAATTCATCTAGAAAAGTTATAGTTTGTATTGCTCAAAGATAAGGACTCTTTAAAAACCTTATTTATATCATTACTATACTAAGGAAAAAAAGGAATAGTTTCTTACTCTTCTATTTTTTAAACTACTGTGCTATTTTGCACTAATTTGAATAGCAAATAGTTAAGAACTAGGTTTTTTACATGACAAATTGTGTTTGTTCTTCATAAATTATAAACTGATAAATATGAATTTTTAAATTATAGCTTTTGGTAATATATAAATAAATTGCTTGTTCCATTTTCTTTATTCACAATATCTACAGGCAAAACATTTCTCAGAGCTCCTCAAATGAATATTAATATTGCTACTTGGGGAAGGCTCGTGAGAAGAGCTATTCCCACAGTAAATCATTCTGGAACCTTCAGCCCCCAAGCGCCTGTGCCCACTGCAGTGCCAGTAGTTGATGTTCGCATCCCTGAGCTCGCACCATCAGCTAGGTACGTTACTATAATGCTTAAACACAAAATAGTTTTTGAGACATTGTTATGTATGAAATAAACTCGTTACACTAAGAGTTTGTTTTTCCAAGTAATATTTTGAAATAAGATTCTGTTTACCTAAAAAAAAAAAAGAAAAGAAAAGAAAAAAAAAACAGGTTTGCTTTTGTTTTAAAGCTAGTGCAAGGTCCTGAGTTTGATCCCGGTACCAACATAATTAAAGTAAATACTTTTTATTACTGTTCTGGTGAATTGCTTTATCTTCTGCAAGTGATTCTACAGTAACCAAACTGGACTTTGATCTGGAACCTGAACCTCCTCCGGCCCCACCACGTGCTTCTTCCCTTGGAGACATAGATGAATCTTCCGAATTAAAAGTTTTGGATACACCTGGACAGGTTAGGCGTTTAAAACCTTGTATAATTCCTTTTTACCAAATGAATTAGCAGTAAAAAGTCATCACAGTGGGTATATGCCATGTTTCAATTAGAACCACCTCTGTAAACTGTGTATATACAGTGGATCCTTGACTTACAAATTCAGTTGGTTCCCAAGAGCTGGTTGTAACAAAGTCAGTACAGCTGAGATCTGGAAGTTTACCTGGGTACACCCTACAGATACAAGGGACAAAGAATTGTCCATTAACCTCATTAATCCAAGTTGGTTGTATGTCAGGCTGGTCGTAACTACATTTGACCAAGTTGACAGAAGATAACCAAGTTCTTAGTGTTGTTGTGCCGTTATCATTAGCCTCTGGACACTGACAGGCTATAGGGATGGGCTAGATTGCTTAAGCTAGAAGGACCACAGGAGCATGGCTTGTATTAGACGTCATGTTGATGTTAACTTTTTTTGTATGTGGAGCTAGAGACTGAATCCTACTGGAGCCTCATGCATGCTAGGCAAGCAGTCTGGCTATACGGCCCCAGCCCTCAAAACCTTCTTTATCTTATACCTTGCTTAACAATTTGTATTAAAGATGATTGATGATAATGTGTGTATTTAGTGGTTTTAAGATAAATATCAGTATAAAATTAGTGTACAAGTGGATGAGTAGCCAATATCTGAGCTTTTTCCCTCAAGTAATTTATGATTATGAATGTTTCTGTGGCTTAATGAGCATTTAATATTTTACAGGATCCAGAAGCTGTATTTGATATTGAGAATGACAGAAATACTATTCTTCCAAAATCACAATCTGAATATGAGTCTGTTATTCCTGATTCAGGGCTGGGATATAGTGGTATTCAAGAACTTGAGGATAGAAGGTAAAGACTATACACAGTGCTTTGCCACTCCTTTTTTTTTTTTTTTTTTTTTTTTTTTTTTTTTTTTTTTTTTTTTTTTTTTTTTTTTTTTTTTTTTTTTTGATGATGGTGTCACTTTGTAGTTCAGGCTGGCCCTGAGCTCACAATGTAGCTCATGCAAGCCTTGAATTCAGCAATCCTCCTGTCCCTGCCTCCCAAGTGCTGGGATTATAGGCGTGAGCCACCACGCCTGGCTCTATGGTATGTGGTATTGATTGCTGGTGGGTGTGAGTCACCACGCCCAGCATTGTATGTGGTTACCGGGGATTGAACTCAGGACCTTGTGCTTGTGAGGCAGGTGCCAGAACCACTGAGCTAAATATCCAGCCCAACCACTACATTTTTGATGTTATGTTTCTTGCCTTATTTTTAACTGAAATTACTGTTTTCAGATCTCAGCAGAGATTTCAGTTCAATCTACAGGACTTCAGATGTTGTGCTGTCTTGGGAAGAGGACATTTTGGAAAGGTAATCTTTGGGACTTTTTTGAATACCATAAAATTAATAACTCAAATAGAAAATAATTATTTTAATTTTATTTCAGGTGCTTTTGGCTGAATATAAACACACAAATGAGATGTTTGCCATAAAAGCTTTAAAGAAAGGAGACATTGTGGCTCGAGATGAAGTAGACAGGTTAGTTTTTAAAAATAAAATTATTTCTCTGAAGTTATAAACTAGAATAATGTACAGTTGCAACAGCGGAACTTTCATTTATAAGTTAGTAGTATATGTGTACTTGGCAAAACATAAATAGTAGTTAAATACTGTTTTTCTTTTCAGCCCCCTTTTTTCCCTTCTTTTGTCAATTAAGTGGTTATTGGATACCAAGGAAAAATAGTGAAATATTTCTTCTAATCTGGGAAGATTTTTATAACCATGCTGGAGGTTCTATAAGGAGGAGCTTAGAGCAGGAAGTTCATAAGTTCAAAGACAGCCTAATATGGCCAGACTTCTGTCACAAAAAAATAAACATTTTTATAGAGATATTAAATATACCATAAAATTAATTTTAAAAATAAATGGAGATGTTAAAGTGTTTATTTGAAATACAAACTGTTACTCATTTATGGTTCAGTAAGGCCGTATCCCTTTTAATTTTATAGATAATGAAATTTCTTTCCAGATACTCTGCAGTTACCAGAATGCTTAATGTAGCCTGCTTTTTTTTTATACTTTTTCTCCATTTTTCTTAAAAATCATATTTTTTTAACAACATACATTATCTTTCTGAAGAGTTTAAATTGTTATGGATTCATATTTTCTTATAATTATTAAAATGCAAGGATTTTGACTACAGAGATTACTGGATGTAGTTTAAATGACTCTCAAATGTGGGAATTATGTGCTCACTTCAGCAGCACATAGCATATGTATACTAAAATGTGGGAATTATTTTATACAAATGACATGTTTATCATGGAGGCTTTTATTAGTATTTTTCTTTCACCACCAGGAAGCATTGAATGCAAAACAACCTTGTGAAATGAAAGGACCCCTAAACTTAGAACAAGAATAACTTTTGTAGTCCTTCACTAAACATCTTTGAGCCTCGCTAACCCATGTATAAAGTACACATTTTGATCACACATGTCTTATTGAGTTAAACTCCTACTTGTATCATTTTTCCCCCCACCATATAACTAGTTTTTAGAATTAAGACAAGTCTTGAAAGATTTAAGATTTTTATTTATGTTTAACAGTATATTTTTCTTTGTGAATTTATCTACTTACTGACCCCATCTACTTACTTTTTACCTCTTTTTTCTTATATTTTATATTCTTGGGATATATGAAAATAAATGCCCTCTTGATATGTAAAGTCATTCAGGATATTGCTGGCTTATAAAATATTCAACCACCATATCACATGTTTAGAAGTAAGTTTTTATGTTCTGTAACAGATTATTTAAACAAAGTTTTCACCCTATCTCCAGTCTGTTTACACTTAGCAGTAACAAAGATCAGATGATTTTCTTTCCTGGAATAGTACCATAATTGATTTATTCAACATTTCTAGGGCCGGAGATTTAGCTCAGCGGTTCCAGCGCCTGCCTAGCAAGCACAAGGTCCCTGGTTCAAACCCTGGTAACCACATACAACAATACTGGGCGTGGTGACTCACGCCCACCAGCAATCAGTACCACATACCACAGTGCCAGGCATGGTGGCTCATACCTATAATCCCAGCACTGGGGGAAGCAGAAGCAGGAAGATTGCTGAGTTTGAGGCTTGCCTGGGGTACATAGTGAGTTCAGGCCCAGCCTAAACTCCTGTCTCAAAAACAAAAAATTTCTAAATGAGAAATTTGTTTCCAGAAAAATTGGAAATGAGTTAGAGGTTGAGCATTTCTAATCTAAAATCCAAAATCCTCCAAATTTTTGAGCATGGACATCATGCTACAAGTCTTAACAGCTCACTGTATGCAAAATTATTTCATATACAAAACTGTTTAAAATATTATTATAAAATTACTTAAAACTAAATATATGAGGTATATATGAAACAAAATAATTTTGTGTTTAGAGTTCAGTGTCCATCCCCAAAATTTTTCATTATGTATACACAGTATTCCAAAATTCGAATCTGATTGTTGCAAGTATTTTACATAAAAGGAAATTTACTCCTACTACTGCTGATCATGGTTGTTTATATAGCTCTCTGGTACTACTTTAAACCTTATTTTTGTGGGAAAACACTTTCTAATTAAATCTAGACATAATAGTTAATAAAGTTTAGAGGCTGGAGCTTTAGCTAGAATGTAGGCCATTACCCCTACTGAAAATGAATCCATCCTTAACAAGACCTTGATTTAACTTCAGTTTTAAACCTTTGTATTTTTCAGTAACATTGAAATAAAATAATCTCAAGTAAAACTGGTATAAAACTGAGAAATGGAAAGTTTCAAGAGTAAGAAATAAAATGCAGAAAATTTGAGGAAGGTAGGGAAAAGAAGTAATTTTAAGTTTTTAGCATAGCTAAAAGCAGGGAAAAACCTCAATTTAAAAAATAGACCAGCATATATTTAGAATATGTATTAATGCAAGTATGAATAAGAAAATAAATGAAACTAAACTAATTAGAAATGAGCAGAGGGCCGGAGGGTTAGCTCAGTGGTTCCGGCGCCTGCCTCGCAAGTGCAAGGACCTGAGTTCAATCCCTGGTAACCACAATCAACACCGCATACCGCAATGCCGGACGTGGTGGCTCACGCCTGTAATCCCAGCACTTGGGAGGCAGAGACAGGAGGATTGCTGAGTTCGCGGCGGCTTGCCTGGGCACCATAGTGAGCTCAGGGCCAGCCTGAACTACAACACGAGACCCTGTCTCAAAAAGCAAAAAAAAAAAAGAAATGAGCAGAAATTGCATGGTGGGTGCATAGATTTAGAATGTTCTGTCTCAACCTCATTTTAAATGAGAATAAATTATATGAAAACCAAAGTATTTATGTAGAGATTACACTCAGTCTGTGTCCTGTTGACTAAGTGCTGTCCTGGTTCCCTCACCTGCCACTGGCATTACATCATCCTCACCAAGCTTGCTTTCTTACCCAGTTCACATTCATCACTACACAGTTGGCAGTTTGTTTTTGTATTATAAACAAAGCACGGTGGACCATCTTATATGATTCAATCGTAAGACTTTAGCTTTATCAATCGTGCTGTTTTCCACTGATCAAAGTATTTGTTTCCACCAGATTTGTACTGAGCAGAACTACTCAAATGAGGTGGTCTTTTAAGGAAACAAGGCATGACTACATTAATTGTGTAAATAAAATAAGCCAGATGTTTTTTGAATTAAAATGATTGATAAAGACAGTAGCCGCACAGGGAATGGAGGACATGGTGATGCACTGATGGAGATCAGTGTGTTATAAGGGAGAGTGGATCTGTGCCATTCTTTGGCATATAGAACATATATTTCCAGTTGTGAATATCAAGATCAGATTGTTGTGTGGGCTTTCAAGGAAACCATATGCAATTTAGGTAATACTGAACATTGGGACAAGTGTAAAGATTCCTATGCAGTAGCGTTTTAGTATGCTGGAAAATGCTTAAAATTATGTGTTTAGGGCC
>PVIC010024247.1:0-26189 GCA_004025085.1 Thryonomys swinderianus | reverse complement strand
AAAAAAGAATAAATCATACAGGTCCAGATTCAGGCTTAACACTGCTTATTCATTTAAATAAAAATTTTTAAAGTCAAACAAAAAAAAATCACAGTCTAGATAACCAGGAGCTAGTCTAAAGTCAAGAAAAATACAAAAGGTAATGTTCTAAGAATAAAATCACAAACTATAAACTGAAAAAAAATTGCTAATAACTTATGTAAAGGACTTGAATCTGGAATCCATGAAGGGGGTCATAAAATGCAACATAATAAAACGACTAAGTAGAAAAGGGACTATCTAAATGGACAGTTACAAAAAATTTATGAATGGAAAAAAATGTAGGGACAGTTACACAGCATTATTGTAAGAGAAATCCAAATTAAAATTGCAATATTATACAATGACTTGCTAAAATTAAAGATCAATTGCTTTACCAAATATTGGTAAGGATAAAGAGTTGGGAACAATCCTTTGTTGAAGGTAGAAATGAAAATAATCCACTCACTGTAGCAGAGAGTTTGGAAATTTCTATTAACTATACACTCACCCTCAGATTCAGCTACTCTACTTTCATGTGTCTGCCTAAGTGAATTAAAAGCATGTCTTCATACAAAAGTATATGCATGTGTATTTAGAGAAGATTTGTAACAATTGCCTAAAAGTGTTAATAGCAGAGGTCTCCATCAGGAGTTGAATGAAACTGGGCTATAGACAGGGAGGGAATGAGCTGTTTGTTTCTAGACACTATTGAAAAATCTTAAATTTTGCGAAGAGAAAAAGTAATCTTGCCCAAATGATGCAACTGCACGCTTCAATTTATTTGGTACCATGACAAGTACAGAGCTCAAGGGTGAGAAAAATAGGTCAACATTTCCAGACTGTGAAAGTTAGAAGTTATTAACCAGAAGGGGTTACACAAATGAGTTTTTGAGGTAATGTAATCATTCCCTTGAACCTAATGGAACAGATATATACAGTAATTCCATGCCTCATCAAAACCCATGGAAAAGGTACCTCTCAAAAAGTTCAACAGAAATGTAATCACGCTGTCCTGTGCTAAATTTTACCATAAAACAATCATTCAGATCTAGGAGAAATCCCCAAAAGAATCTAACTGTACTACCATGTATACATTTGACTTAATTTCACCAAAGGTGAGGCAGAAATACAGAGTGGACTTAGAGAACTTTGAAAATATTCTTCTTATTATAGATTGTGAGACTTAAGCCCAAGAAATTGTAGATAAACACAGTGCACTAAGTGTATACTTTGTTTCTAGCCGGGGAACAGTTAAGAACTCTGAAACTCTTGTACATGAATACTAAGGTTGAATAAAGAAGTAAATAAATTGTAGGTAATGGGAGTCAGGTTTCTTTTTGCCAGAGAAAACTGTAAATAAGAAACACCTGAAGATATCTAAGAATATTGAAAAAATAAAGGAAGATATAAAGGGTGAATTGACATCACTAAACATCAGAGAAAATTATAAGGGGGGTTATAAAGAGAATATATTGTGTTTCAAAAAGAAAAAGTCAGAGAAAAATGTGGACAGAATTAAGTCCAGAAAATCCAAAGATAGATCTAATAATATTACATATGATTATCACTGTAGAGAAAGGAAATGAAATGTAGTAATGATGCTGGGACAATGAGATCTCTTTTGATATGCCCAACTGTCAAGGCATTAATGCTTTACAAACATTCCTTTGATATATTTTATCTCAATAAAACTAAATTTGGAAAAAGATAACAGTTGTTCTATTTTTCACTCCTAAAATTCAATTTTAAACTTTGATTATATCATATTTATACAATACTAAAGTAAGAAGTTTCCTATAGCACTGCATATTGACATAGCATTTTCAGTTTTGAAATAATCCATATACTTAAATAGCTTTTGAAAGTGTTATAGTTTTAAATTTGCAAATTTAAATAAAATTAAATGTCACAAGTATTTAGTATACACAGGTGTATGTTTTAATATTGCATACATATTCTTTGGTACATATCCACATATATATATATGTATGTATTATATACATATGTGTGTCTACTCATATCCATACAAGTAAACTAAAATGAAAATATATACAAGAGTAAAGGAAAATAATTACGAATTTTTTTCAAGGCAGCAAAGCCATTTTGCATTACATTACTGTGCTTCCAGGTTTGACTATTATTTTACCACTAGGACATAACTTTAAAAAAATGAACAGAAACGTAGAAGAAAAAGTTTTGGTAATGTGTGCCATAGGTTCATTGCCTAAAAAGAATTTTTATAAATCAACACAAAGAGAAACACTAGCAGCAAATAGAGGAAAGTACAGAAATTTTGATAACTGTGGAGCTTGTGACACAGCGTGACAGTCGGGAAGCTACGCAGATGTGGGGGGATGGCAAGATCTATATGTTACCTGATGCTGAACCAGAATTTGTGTTTATTCCTACGTCAGGCCCGGACTTAAAAGTGGGTTTTCTAAAAATCATGACTCTTCCTTTGAGCTCATGAATGCCCAAAAGTTAACTAAAGTAATGCTTGATGTTTATTTTGCATCTGTGGTTACTCTAAATTTCTGGATCAAATGCCTTCTCAGCTCTGTACTTCAGTGCATTGATCTAGGGGCTAAAGTCTTAAAGTTGGCGAATCGGGGTTGTTTGGCTCTGAATTTACATTATCTCATACACTTTCAGGAGTGAGGACACAAGGTAAGAAGTTTCCAGGGTCATCCGTCCACCTACGCCCAGAAGACTCCAGCCACTGTCCTAAATTTGTAACCTGCTGGATTTTTAAGAAAAACAGAGCTCCATATCCCTGAAATTACCAGGGTCATTTCAACAATGTGGAACCACTCTTCAAGCCATGAAGATTCTAAAGCTACAAAACTAGAATCAGTATAAGGTTTCCCCGCTCGTGAACTATTCCTTACAAACTAGTCTCTGCCCTTGGCAAGTGGCCTAGTCTGAACCTCTGTGTGAGAGCGCCCCCTCTGGCTGCTCAAGCTTCAAGCCTTTTCCTATTTTCCATATTCTCTTGTTAAAGACTTGACCTGTCTTTGTCAGCTCTTCAAGCTGGTTTCTTACCAATGTTTCTTACTTTCTCATTAAATATTATTTTCTTAAAATTGTGCTATAGTTTTAATTTTCCTCATGATTAGAAAAGGAGGACTTGTAGCCAGCAAAAATTGAGAAAGGTCTTCTGGAATGGCGATGGTATTTGATTTATTTTTGAAAGAAATGGTGGTATGAGTCTATTTATTTTGTTACAACAGAGCAAGAAGTACATTCATATTTTTGTAGACACACTACATGTAAATAAAACCAATTTTGGGGGGAAATAGCATAGATATTTTATTTTTCCACGGACAAATTGGCAATACTACATTAGTAGAGTCCCAGAGAGACTAGCTCTGAAGAAAAGAAAGGCCCATATGACGTCTTCTAAAGGGTAAAGATGAGATTTAGTGTGAAACTAGGTTATTGGTAGAACAAAGAAATATGAGAAAACCAGGTCTGCGATGGGCAGAGTGAACGGAAGTGAGTATTCCCTAGGAGAGCAATTTCTTATATCTACATTCAGTTTTTTAGCTACATAGGGGTTTTTGGTGTTCTAATTTTTCTAGTTTTTCATGAAACACTTAAGACCACAATCTGCTCCTTTTGGAGTGCCCTCCAAAGTGCGCCGTTATAGACCATTTGTTTAGTGATGATGATTACAAGCATCACAATAGAACCGGCACCCAAACTGTGAAGTCAGGAAACAAAAACATTATATATATATATATTTTTTTTTCCTTGTTTTTGAGACAGGGTCTCGCTTTGTAGTTCAGGCTGGCACTGAGCTCACTATGTAGCCCAGGCAAGCCTCGAGCTCAGCAATCCTCCTGCCTCTGCCTCCCGAGTGCTGGGATGACAGGCGTGAGCCACCACGCCCGGCACTGTACGTGGTTACCGGGATTGAACTCAGGATCTTGCGCTTGCGAGGCAGGCGCCGGAATCACTGAGCTAACTCTCCGGCCCAGCATATACTTTCTTTTAACTTTTCGCAATCAATTTCTGACTCGATACATAATAACATTTGTCATTTGTTATTAAAGATAATTTACCTTTAAAATTGTGTGTCTCTACATTGAGAAGTCCATGATTAAAAAATGAAGTGCTCTTTAAATTGGATTTAGCAAACCGAGAAGAAAAAAGTGCTAGTGGACAGCTGTGAAGTGTGCTTAGAGCTCGATTATGTCCTGAGTTTCGTAAAAGAAGTAAATGAAATGGAAGAGATCTTTTCCGGGGACCCAGCTACCGAGTGACACAGTAGATCTGAAGGTAACAATACGTTACATTCTTACGCGCAGCGTCTGAGCTCACTCTCAGGCCTGATTATACTTTCGATTACCCCAGGGCTAAGTATTTCTCAAGTGCTAAGTATAGGGAGATTTGGCATCTCAGACCTATCCTCTGCAATAGCATTTCTCAGGAATCCTCTAAAGAGAAAGTGACATTGCCAGGATAATTTTGAAGAACATTTTATTTAGCTACAATTTTGCTGTCATTTTCTATATGTTTGGTATTTCTCTTCCCTTTTGATTAATAGAGACATTCTCATAAATAAAAGATCTTAGTCTCTTGAAACTGTCTGTCTTGCTCTCTTATTTCCCTTGTGAAGTCATAATCCCCCATTTGTGACATCACAGTCTTTCTACTGCAATCAACAGTGATGTTTCAAGCTGGGGATTAAATGCTTCAGAAGAGGAAGACTTTACAAGAGCTGAGGGACTCTCAAGGAATAAAAATCCAATTAGCATGTAAATGTCCTTTTTAATTAAAAAAAGAGGAAGAAAAGCAAGGGACGAGTAGATAGTCCTAGTGATGGGAGTGATTTTCTTTGAAGTAAGGAATCTGGCTCTTCTCTTCCCCTCTCTTCCAGTTCCTTCCCCAATACACATGCATAATCTAACTTAAGAAACACTAAAGGTGGAGAGAGATGTGACATTCACTGTAAATAAGGGTATTGTTCTTCTGGGTAAGGCTCCAAGGCCTACTAGCTTGGCCAAGAATGAAGCAAAATTAGAGAACGACTTATATGAAAGAGTTGTCCCAATTCTACATGATGTACAATTGTTCTCATCTCCAATATCACCTGTCACCCACTTCCATCACTGCCTTTGACTATGTTTTATTACACAGCTTTTGTTTCCTAAGTTCTCAGAACTTCTTTCCCTTTTAGAACCTCACTGCCTGCTGCAGTTTCCTCCAGAAATGTCTTCTTTCCGCATTCTTTTCACATTTTGTCCTACTCATTGTTCAAATTAGAAATTTAATCATACTTCTACAGAGAAGCTTTCAATGACCCTGGACACTTGCATCTACATTAGGACCTTGGTACAGTATCTCATTGTACCTTAACACTTAAGTAGCAAGAATCATAGTTCTATTACATATTTATGGGTCTAATGATTATGTATGTAGGAGGTCTGCCTTTTCCACTAAGTCACTGAGTTTGTGAATGGAAGCAGCACATCTGAGATAATCATCTCTGAGTTTCTACACTGAGTTTAATGTCTGGTCGGCAAGTATAAATGTATTCTATATTTTATAATTTTTATATTGTACATATACATAAACTAAGGCTAACTAGAGATCTTTTAAGGATGCAATGGAAAAATAAATATCTTCCAAGTTCATATCAAACTGTACATTTCATACCTCTTGAAATAATTTCTGCTTGGGTTCATCAGATACCTCTGCTGTCTAATGTTTTAAGATCATTTTGTAAAATATACAAGTATTGACACATAACACAGTAAAGGAAAGGGAGATCACATTATTTTTTATTAATTTATTTTCTCAGCTAAAGCAAGTTGACCACATTTTGCCATTCAATGGAAACCCTTGTAGAAGCAAAATGGGGTGCTGTTAAAATTATTCTGAAGTCATGAGAGTAAAAATTAATTTTAGTGAAATCAGAATAAATGGTCACCTATTATATAAAGTATTTGAGGAGAGCTTAAAGAACATAAGAGAACTGTTATCCTTAAAGTTCTTATAGCATACCAGAAAGGTTGTATATATAAACATATTACTATAAAATTACATATTACTGGGGCCGGAGGGTTAGCTCAGTTGTACCGGGGCCTGCCTCGCAAGCGAAAGGTCCTGACTTTGATCGTGGTAACCACATACAATGCTGGGTGTGGAGACTTACGCCCACCAGCAATCAATACCACATACCACATATCACAGTGCTGGGAGTGGTGGCTCATGCCTGTCATCCCAGCACTCGGGAGGCAGAGGCAGGAGGATTGCTGAGTTCCAGGCTTGCCTGGGCTACATAGTGAGCTCAGGGCCAGCCTGAACTACAAAGAGAGACCCTGTCTCAAAAAAAAAATACATATTACTTTCTCAAGAGAATTATAATATGCTATAGATATTCAGAGTAAATAGTTGTAAAAAGAGCAATGATTGTTTCTAAAGAATGCACAATGAAATTAGTCATATATTAATAGACCCAGGGTTCCAATAATCCCTTGTGATTTGATATAAAAATATCAGACTGTTCAATGATGCTGTAACTTGATTTAAACTGCAGTTGTAAGATCTATGTGCAAGATAAAGAGTTAAAGATTGAAACTGAAGATGTTAATGAGTTCTAGAATGTATGATGGATATTGTGAAATAGAAAATATTCAAAGAGAAATGTGAAGGATGAGTAATGAGGGGTAAAGAAAAAACGTGATGGTAATAAAAATGGGAAACAAGGCTTATGTATTTAGGGGGTGGGGGGTTGTGGGGTAGGTAGCAGAATGGGAAAAAATGAGAATCAAATTGTGTCACATACATACAAATCCCTAAAATTGAGTGTGATCATGATATGCATATACAATGTACCAATAAATATAAAAATTAATAAAAAATTAAGGACTATGTAGTTTTTCTATATTTGAAGTTATTTTTTTCAAAAAGGCAGTCAACAGTGAAAGACTATACCTTATTGCCCCCATCAATGGAATATGCTACAAATAATTTCTAGGATTTCCACAAATCACAAGTGATCAGCTATTTGCAATGAACTAAAAATAAAAACTGCTGTTAAGCAAAAAGATTGCTTTTCTTGTTCTATAGATATATTGTGGGGGTAGTAAGACGCTTTTCTCTGTGATTTTTACAAAATATTATGTCATAGAATTGTAATTGTGCTCATGGTCGGGATGCCATGAAAACACTGACCTAGTACTGGAAGGGCCTGTGCAACCCAGCAAATTAAAAATGGGCCTATAAGATCTACTAACTTCACCCACAAATTTCGACTTTGAAGAAGCTAAGTAGTCATCTGCAAAATATTACAGAATACTGAGAAATAAGAACTAATTGCCTATAACACACCCAGAAGGTGGCCCATAATAAAACTCTCTTAACCTGAGTCCCAAATGAGAGTACTTTTTATGCTACCTCTCATTGGTGGGTACTTCAATGTTTTGCAGCTACTAATTTGTTGTGTAAAGTTCAGAGCAACTCTATGTCTAAAGAAGTGTATGGCTGCTACCAACGTCCTTCCAAATTAAAAAAAAAATGAAAAACAAAGCCTAAAATTTCCCTATATGCTTAAGACTTTAAGAACTATTAAGAAATAGCATTGATCTTCAACCATCATTACTTATTAATCAGATGTACAAGATCAGAATTTTAAGGCAAAGTAATGAAAACCAAACTGCCTTAGAAATACACGTTGTGTTGTGTTTTTATTTTGCTTCTAAGAAGTTCAGGCAATTTCAAGCATTCACAGAATTAAGGACTAGAGTTCTCACTTAAGAAGAATGAGGTACTTAGCTTAATTTTCTCTTTATTTTTCAGCAAGTCTCATGGGAAATATTTTTTAGAGATTTTGTCAGTAGTCCACCAGAATATAATTTCTCACCACCTAGAAACAATATGAACAGCAATGTATAGCAATACAAAACTATGAAGATTAATATATAGAACATACTGCAGATTAAGCACTGCTTTAAGTTGATATGTTTATATAAAACCCTTAATCTTCACAAAAGTCTTTTGATAGCATAAGTAATATTAATATTTCCTTTTTCTGTGTGGGAAAATTACTGCATCAAAACACAATATTAATTGCTGAGAACGTAAAGAAGGGGGTGTCATGCCTTGGTTACGTGTATTATTCATTGTACCAGTGGATTGATGACTAATGTATCAAATGAATAAACAATAAGAGATATCAGATCTTATGCGGTTCACACAGTAGTATGGGAAGGCTGCAGAGATGAAGATTGCTCTATTTTATGCTCATATACCTGGGTAGTTGTTATTGAACTACATATGGAAATTTCCAAAAGGTGGACAGTCATGGAAAATAGAAGGCTCTCACTATTGGTAGTTGGGATAAGGATGAATGGAGTGGATTTACAGGAATAGAATATCTTGTGGTATTAAAATGATGATAATAACAATGTGTAAAGCACACATGTCAGTAATTAGAACAGCTGCATGTTTATTATGAATATTCTACCAACCGTGTGACCCAGTAGCTTTCTCATCTGTAAAACAAAACACATTAACTAAATGACCTCTAAAATTCTTCAACTTTTAAATAATCTCACGATTTTATGTTATGAGTTTATCTGTACTTTATTAATGAAGAAATCGAGATTATGGAACAACTGACCAACTTGTCAAGCATGTAGTAAAGAGCAGAACCAGGTCTAGAACTCAGTTCTTCTGATATGTAGTTCTCAGATGGCGAATGTAGGAGGGACATTTTGAGGATGTTATTTACTACATCCACTATCTCAGAGGTCACGTGGCTAAACACTCAACTTCATTCGATGGCAATTGTTCGTCACTGCTTGACCTGCACCTCCTTGCCACCTGGACTGCATCAGAGGCCTGAGGAAATAGACTGGGCAAGTAGGGTGCAGAGTGGTTGCATGGCAGGTGCTGCCAGCAAGATTTGCTGATGCTATTCTTTGCAGCTGCTCCGCTCTGCACCGCCCTGCCACCTTGACTGCTAGAGGCCTGCAGAAACAGACTAAGTGAGCGGGTATGACAGGTCATGCAGTAGAATCTGGCAAGAAGGCCCAGGCACCATCAACCAGCACTCAGGCCCACAGCATTTTTGCAACCAGGGCATGACCATAAGCCTTGGACACTCTATTTCCTTGTAGACCAAACTGGGCATGGCTGTAACATGGGGTAGAGCCTCCAGAGACACCATGTACTTCTGTGTGGACTGTGACTAAGCACAGGAGCGGTACTGGAACCTAGGCAGAGGCCCTCAGTGAGTTCCCCTACCTAGTCCACCATGTCAAAAAAACACTTGCTGGCTGGGGATTTAACTCAAGTGGTACCACACCTATCTTGCAAGCAGAAGGGCCTGAGTTCAATCCTTAGTATCAGAAAAACAAAACAAAAATCTCACTAGAAGAGTGAAGGAGTCCTGCTGACACAGCCAGTGAACTGAGATTACTTAAGGGCCCTTACAGATCAAAGGAGGACAGCATCTAATTAGCCATTTTCTAAGCATTCCAAATAGTATGAAGAAAGAGACTTGCAACAAACCTTTCTCAGACAGCAGGCAAGAAATTCAACGAATATAAGCAATGAAAAAGTGAGAGAAATTAGGAGAAAATTCAAAAACCCAGATACAAAGATCACCACCACAGCAGAACTCAGGGAAAAAGGAAATGGAGCGACGTGAACCTCAGTCACCAGCACTCTCTGAGATGGTAACAAAAGCAGATCTAGTAAGATGGAGATTAGAGCTGATCTCTGAGTAGAAAACAGATACTATCCAAAGTGAACAATATGATTAGTAGTGCTAAAGAAAAGATCAGGAGCATGATAGAATCTGAGCTAGTGAAAGCAACAGAACCTTTTAAATAGCTCCAAGCAGAGTTCCAGGGGATCAAAACCAAGAATGAAAATTTGCAAAGTAGGATGAATGAAGCTGAGGACACAACTGTAGACCTAGGGGTCAGGATCACAGCCAATGAACAGGAAAGGAATAATTTTTGGAAAGTGGCAAGGGACTATGAGAAACCAATCCAATAACTCCTGGACCACTCAAAGAAGAATAACATAGACTTATGAGAGTCACTGAGGATACAGGAGACAGTGCAAAAGACATTAAAAACCTGTTCACATTTATAATGGCAGAAAAATTCACAGGAAAAATAAAATAATTGAATATACAGAAAAGTGAGGCTTACAAGACTCCAAATGGCCATGATATAAAATACTCTACACCTAAGCATATAATTATCAAGTTTCCAGATATACAAAAACAACAACAAAAGAAACCCAAAATACTGAAAACAGAGAAAAGAAAAAGAAAAAAAACATCTACAATGGGAAGCCCATCAGGATCACAGTAGACTTTTTACTGCAAACACTCAGGGCAAAAAGAGCCTGGAGTTAAGTGTTTCAAGCATTGCAGGAAAAGAACCTCCAATCTAGACTGATGTATCCTGCAAAACTGTTTCAAAATCAGTGGGGAAAAAGAACATTTCCATGACAGAGAACACCTGAAAAACTTCATAAACACATAGCTTGCACTCCAGAAATTCTAAAGGATATCTTGGACAAAACCAATGAAAGTCCCAAACCCAGGAGACCCACCAGAGTGAATCCATTGGCCAAGACAAGAAATTGAATGGAGAAGAGTAAAACCAAAAAATAACAGAGCCAAGGAAAGGAAAACACCATAACAGGTCATAATCAGTCCATATCAGTCAAACATTAATGTCAATGGCCTCAATGCACCAATTAAAAAACACAGAGTGGCAGAATGGATTAAGAAACAAGACCCTACATTTCACTGCATATGAGAAACACACCTACCCCAGAAAGAAAGACATAGACTGAAAGTAAAAGGATGGAAAACAATTCTCTATGTGACAGAAAACTGCAAAAAAGCAGTAGTGGCTATCCTATTTGAAGACAAATAGACTTCAAACTAAAATGGACTTCAAACTAAAACTGAATAAGAGAGATGAAGAAGGACACTACATTCTCATACAGGGAACAATCCAAGAGAAAGAAATGACATTTATAAATATTTACACACCAAATTCTAATGCACCCAATTATATAAAATAAATATTAATGGATATGAAAAACCAGATATTAGTAGGAGACTTCAATACCCCGCTGTCACAACTAGATGGATTAGTGCAGCAATTCCTCAAAAAACTAGGATTAGAGCCGAGTGTGGTGGTTCATATCTGTAATCCCAGCACTCAGGAGGCAGAGACAGGAGGATTGCTGAGTTCGAGGCTTGCCTGGGCTACATAGTGAGCTGAGGGCCAGCCTGAACTACAAAACGAGACCCTGTCTCAAAAAAAAAAAAAAAAAACTAGGATTAGAGATTCCATTTGACTCTGCTAGGTAGGTGCATGAAAGAATTAAATTATTCATATCACAGCGACATTGTGCACCCATGTTCATAGTAAGTCAGTTTGTGATAATTAAATCTTGGAAACAACTCAGATGGCCATTAACTGGAGACTAGATAAAGAAAATGTGGGTTTTAAAAAATAAAATGGAGTATTACTTTGCCATAAAGAATGATAAATTTGACACATTTATACTCAAATGGACATACCTCGAGGATACACTAATAAGTGAAATAAATAGGTCACAGATGTGTAAATAACATATCTTTTCTCAGGTAAGAGAAACTGAAGATATAAATGAGTTCTAGAGTGTATGATAGATACTATGAAATAGAATATATTCAAATGGTAAAGGAAGTAGGGGTATATAAAGTAGGGACAATGTGCTGGTAGAAAAGAAGAAACAAAGCTTATATATATACAGGGTGGGGTTGTAGGGTGGGCAGGGGAATGGGAAAAATGAGAATTAAGACATGCTATATGCTAGAACGACAATGTCGATTATGATCATGATGTGTATATAAAATGTACCAATACAATCAACTAAATAAAACAAACTCATTTGATGGCAATTTTAATTATTTCAAATTAAAAATGACTACTTATGAAATCATTTATTTAAAAAGTTTTGAAAGTAAGAGCTACTTTGAAAAGTAAATCAACAACTTTTAGAGTTTTACCTTTCCTTTGGTTATTTACTCCTTTTCTTTTTAAAAAATGTCTAGACCAGGTTTGGTACTGGCTAGACCACTGGGATAACCCAGGTTCAGAATTTGTTATTATTTGTCTTCAATAACATCCCTATTTCTTGCTATTTCTTCCCAACGATGTCAAAGAAAAATGATATTCCTCAAAAATAATGTGGCTTGTTTTGTGTATGAAACAAAAAAGGAGAAGAATATGAAAGGAAAAAAAAAATCACTGATTCTCCAGTTGTTCACAGTGAGGTTCACCCATCAGACCTGAAAATAACCTATATTTTATTTCCCTTATTTTTAGAAAACTGCCATGGACACAGGGGTGGCCGAGTGGCCAGCTGTGCCCTGAAATGCCTAAAGCCATTGCAATCAGTGCTCCACTGTCTGAGGCTCCTAAAATGAAACACTTTGAACACTCATTCAAAGGTGTGAAAGCATGAAATTGGCACAATGGCCGGGCACCGCGGCACTTCCCAGCTTCCTGCACTGCCTTCTGCTCCCCGTCTGCCCTTTCTGCTCTTTGTCCCTTCTTCTGACAGTTCTTCAAGTACCTGTTTTAGGCAGCATTGCAGCGTGTGGGAGAGCACTGGGGTGTGCTCCTAGGGAAGTCTCTGTTGGAAAGTGAAGAGCTCTCAGGAAAACAACTACATATGAAAATCCCCCGAAAGTTGTCTTAGACAAGCAGACTAGATCCTGGCTGGATGATGCACATATCTGGACACATTAGTGGACAGATTGTTTCTTTGGTCCAAATCAAAGACCTTAGTCATCATAATACAAACCCACCACATAGACAATATCCAAGCCGTCCTCATCTCATCTTTCATCTCCATAATTGTTACTTGATTCGAGTGGGATAGGCTGATTAGCATTTGGGGATGGCTTAAAAGGACACTTGCTAATATAGTATATGTTATCATAGGTCCTGCTAAATTGACTTCCCTGTACTTTTCACTGATAATTTATTGCATGAAAACAGATGCAGGAAATTTATATTTTACTCGGTGGTGAAAATGAATCGATATACTGCTGATACATCCCAGATTGTTGTAAGATGGGAAATTCTCTCCTTTCATGTTTCTGTCAATGTTTCACAGAATTTTCTCCATATTTTTTTACTACCTTTCAAGAATCTACTTATCATATTTCTTCAGGAAGCTTCCTTATATAAGTAGTTTCTATTTGTCATTTTTTTATGTGAAAGGAGATGATATTTGTACTATTTTATCTTATGTTCTCCCCATGAAATTCTTTTTATGTCCATAAAATTTCCTAACTCCTATTTGTTACAGTACACAGAGTAATCTATGTTTTCTGCCCTATGAATGGGCCATCACAGTAGGACAATGAAGGACAAAAGAGTCACTTTTCACCTTTTTTGCTGTTAAATAGATTTTCAAAACCCACAATGGAAAGATAATATTTTTTAAAATCTCAAATCCCAATCTATTCCATGAAAATAATGTAGGAAGACTGGAGGCCAGAACCATTATTTATTTTCTGGAATTGATAAATATTAAATGGGTTTGGAGAGATATACATGTCTGAGAAAAAATAAGAATTAGATGTTGATGATTGTCCCAAAGAAGGGACAAATATGTTTTTTATACTGAACATATCAATTATCATTCAAAATAAGTGGAATACAGCCTTGTAACTTCTTATGTGTGAAGCAGACAAGTGTTTTTATGCCCAATTATCATTAGCTATTTCTCATGTTCTCTGTTTGCTTCATCTTAAAATTCTCTTAAAATACATACTTCCCCCGTGTTGGTTGACAATTGTCTATGAACTTATCAGCTTGATTCTAAGTCTGCCTTAGTTACTTGTTCATGGCTGGAACACAATACCCGACCCATACAATTCAAACAAGGAAAGATTTCTTTAGTTTACAGATGGTGGAGGTTTCAGTACACAGCTGACTTGCTCCAGAGAGTGGCAGCTTGGCACAGAAGAAGCAGAAACAGAGGTCAAGAGGAACAAGGAAGGCTTCCAAGCCATGTCGGCTCACCATTCTGTTCTGAGCAGACCATGCCTTCCACAATCATGTCAGAGAGAAATTCCCACAATCTAATCACCTCCCAAAGCCTCACTTGTGAAGGCATGTGGAATTACTGGATTATGGGGCAAATGTCGACATAAACATTAACAAAGTCATTTGGATCTGAAGATTGTTCTTTCATCTTCATCCAGCACATGACCATTTACTATGAGAAACTGGCAATGGATCACAATCCAACCCAATCAAATTGAGCTTTTTTCAGTTGCTGTTTTGTTTTTGCTTTTTGTTGTTGTTGTTGTTGTTGTTGTTGTTGTTGTTGAGACAGGGTCTTGCTTTTGTAGTTCAGGCTGGTCCTGAGCTCACTATGCAGCCCAGGCAAGCCTTGAACTCAGCAATCCTCCTGCCTCTGCCCCCTGAGTGCTGGGATTACAGGCGTGAGCCACCACGCCCGGCACTGTGGTGTGTGTAACTCATTGCTGGTGGGCGTGAGTCACCACACCTGGTACTGCTATATGTGGTTGCCGGGAACTGAACGAGGGACCTTACGCTTGCAAGGCAGATGCTGGAACCATTGGGCTAAATCTTTGGTCCAATATGCTGATTTTTAAAATTGAGCTATATCTAAGGTCACCAGCCCTCATATTTAGAAACTTTCCTCTTTAATGTACAAATCTATTAATTTTTTTCCTTTGTGTGTGCATGTATGTATAGTGGTGCCTAGACAAAAAAATACAATATTTTTACAAAATAATATATAATTTAGGATAGTTTAGGGTATAGGAAACAACAATATTACTTCATTTAGGTTAAATAAAAATGAATATTAGGCACCTTCAATAATATTAATGCTCAGCTCCACAGTGACCTATATACCCAGAGTCTTATATCTTTGAGTTCTATTTCTGTGTTGGTCCAGTTCTGGATATTGTCATACACTACTATCTCATATGTCCTTTACATGTGAAATATGCATAGGATTATTACATTCATGAAAATGAGAATTATTTCCCCTTCGTTTCCCCAGTAAGAGTACAGGAACCTTACAAAAAAGTTCCCAAATAGTAGACCTTCTTCACTTCATTGACTCCAACTGATCAATTGGGGAAAATCAAACCAAACCAAACCAAACTAAACCAAAACAAAACAAAACAAAACACAAAACTAACAAACAATCCCCCAATAAAACCCTCTAACTCAGTCTCTAGCAAAGTTATTGGGGGCAATTTCATAAAATTACAAGGAATTAGTAAAGTAATTGGAAAGAAGTGGGTGTCTGCCCAAAATGAAATTTTGCCTCTGAGGAAGAAGTGTGTTGATAGCAATGTAGAATAAGTGATAATGATGATCCTAGTAAATGACATTGGCTGAATGCTTACAGTTTAGAACAGTGTTATCAATGGCTAAGTATAACATAGTAAAATGTACAGTAAACATGGCAAATGTAGAGAAGATATACATTATGAGGCTCACTCATGTAAATAGATATGTCCAAGCTCAAACTGACAGTAAATGACTTCAAGGAGTAGACATTTAAACCAAAGTTCTCTGTCTCTTGGGTCATTACTGTTTCTGATGTTTCCTGGTGAGGACCTTAAAAGAACATCAACTTTCAGAGCCTAGTCGCTTTTACAGTGGTATACTTCATGAGTTCAGTGAACTGTTTGTGAAGACCACCATGGTTACTTCCTTTAGCATGTAATAGACTTATCTAAACACAGTACTTACTTATCATAAACTTTCTTATAATTGGAATATAAGGGCTGCTTTCAAATCTTTCCTAGCCTCACCATAGTGATCTGTTTAAGAATCACTCAGAATCTAGATTTGTCACTTAAACTGAGAGGTTACTAAAACCTAGATAAAATGGCTGATTAAATCAGTTGAAGTCATGAGCTTGGAAAATTTAACTATGACTCATTTCTTCTCCTTAAAGACAAATACTGCCATTAATTAATGGGTACTCTGCTTCTATAGGTGGTATTTTTGTTTCTGAAGGCATCTTGTATTGAGTTACCAATCACTGAAACTTCTAGTGCTTCAGTCTAGTTTTAAGGGGAAATAATCATTATAAATGGATATTATGTTTTGATTAGTCAAACTCTTGGCTTTATAACATTTCGGTTCAAGCTGAAACCATCCAAACCCAACTGCACGAATTGTTCCATTCTTCTTCTCTAGTCAAGGCCTTGTCCATCCTTTTCACTGACCAGTTAAGAACAAACTCTACCTCACTGTTGTCTTCCTAATTAATTTTCATTCCAAGTGCTCCACTTATTTTAAGCTTTTCTGTAAATATGTAGTCAGTTTTTGATTTGATATTGGCACATTGTTGCATAACAGTTTCATGTGTGGGAAACAGTGCTTATTTAAATCCTAAGATAAGTGAAGAGAATTCTTAAAATTATTATTAAATGCAGTTCCTAACAAATTATCTACTAATTATAGATATTTCATGAGGTTAATTTATGTGTTACTTTACTGTCAGGGCAATCCTATTGAGAAAATTAATTGGAAAGTTGTGATTATGACTGAGCCAAACTTTCTTGCCTGTAGACCAGCTATGACATATCTGGACATGAGGATTTGACTCTTTATCTTCACCTCTGGGAATAGCAGAGACCACAGTGGTAACATATACTGTAATGTTCCAGCGCAGAAGTACACCCAAACCTTTATCTACATAATTCCTCATTGTTCTAGAATGTAAAATCATGATACCCTCTGAGTGACCTATTACATTTGCTTCTCCTGAGATACCGAAACTGCTGCCAGTAACCTGTTGATGCTCCTAATGGACTGAATAAAAGGTGTGGAAACCTTGGGTCTGCAATCTTTGCTACCCTGAGTAGCATGAATCAGGCCCAAGCTCAGCTTCTTCTCTAAGTCTCATTTCTGCTTATTTATTATTTCACCTTTTGCAGTCAGACTCACAGGAGACTAGAACTTGATGCTAAGATTCTACTTATGTTTCCTTCCCGTTTCCTACACTTTACCTTTTACTGAATGCTTCCCTATTGGTCTGGGAATTTATTCTGAAATAGTGATGTGGTAGAATTTATGGGGAGTGTATAGGATAGAAATACACATTTTTACCAGAATAAATGGTCTAGAAGAATAAAGAATGATTATTTACCAAGCATCTTCAGTAGGACAAAACTGTATACACTATTTTCACTTGTCTGACCTCCTATCTTATAATTTTTATTTTTTAAATTTCTATTCCACTGACAGAAACTTCCCCTACTTAAAAGTAGAACAAATGTTCTTGAAAAACAAGCATACATGACAAAATATCCACTCTATTTCATATTACTAAAATATTAAAAGATGCAAGTAAAGAACATATGTATCAGGTATTGGAGGCAGTGATGACATAAATAATGCAGTATATTCATCTTCCTTGGTCTACTCTTTTCTGTGCTTCTGTGGTTTCAAGCTGCTTATAGAAAAGTAGATTTTTGGCTTAATATTCTAGTGCTGAATAAGGACATAGGGATCTAAACAATTAAGTTATAAGTACAAAACTTAAGCAATCTATTAATGCAATATGAACATCCTTTATGTTTGTAGAGTAAATTTACCTGATTTAAAGGGTGACTTACAACTGCAAGGTAAATTGAAATTTAGAAGAAAATTTAATAATAAATAACTATTATCATTTTTTTCATCTTCTTGTTTGAAATGTCAGAGCTGCCACTCAGTCACAAGACTAAAGGCACATAGGATCATAAGGCCACCAGGGCTAATTTTTAATTGATAGACTGACTTTTAGCACACTCATTCCTAATCCTCTTCTTACCTCAAAAAAGGGAGTAATTTCATTGTCTTTCATAGGTATCTTCTTGGCTGTCATTGTTATTGTAAAATTGCAGACAGATATTTGCTTGTAATAAACCTGAAATGATGTAAATAGTATTGTAAAATGCAGTGGATCCTCAGTATCTGTGTGTGTAGGAGGTGATTCTAGGACTCCCTGAAATAACAAAAAGTGAAATATTCAAGTCACCCATATAAAATGTCATAGTATCTTCATTTATCTTCCATACATTCTCTCTTATACTTTAAATGTCTCTTGATCACTAATAATCACTTTTTTCTTTTTGTGAGAGGGTTGAGGCAGGTTTTTTTTTTTTAACACACCTCAGACTGATTTATAACTTGTTGAAATGCTCCTGCCTCAGCTGCCCAAGTGTTGGAATTTTAGACATACACCACCGTGCCCAGCTCTATAATTACTAATACAATCTAAATGGTATGGAAATAGTTGCTACAATGTATTGTTTTAGGAATAATGACATTTGCTAATTCCCTGCAACAGGCTTGGGAAAAAATAAAAAAGCCTTTTACTAAGCCCTTTACTAGAGTATCTGTTAGCTATGGACTAAAGTAGATAACTTCAAGCCTGAGGAGTATAGAGGGGATCAGGAGTTTCATTGTTAGACACAGGACATGGCGGGGAAAGTTTAACAGGGACCTGTGAAGACTTGGAGAGAGGAGGGGTTAGGTCTAATCCTCAGCTTGGCTTCACAGTGCTGATGATTCCAGCTTAAAACTACTCGTGGAAACTCTGAGGCTCTTGACTCTTGCCTTAGAGCGACTTGAGATCACAGACGTGGAGCCTGGTAAGTGTGACATGAGGTAGGACATGGATCTGAGGTCCTGAGGGGGCTTACAAGAAAAGGCGAGGAGGAGAAGCAACCCATGTAGGGCATCAAGGACCTGTTGGGAAACAGCCGGCACCTGGAAGGCGAGTTGGGCCTGCTTTGTCCATCAGATACACAGAAAGTGGTGAAGATCGCTGACTATAAGAAGGGTAAGGAAGGCTCACAAAACTGAAAAACAACAACTAAAAATCAAGCAAATTCAATGTCATAAATATCTTCTGAATGTCTCATGTAGCTCAGCTCTCTATGGTTTTCTTAAAAAATCTGAATTTGGGGGCCGGAGATTTAGCTCAGTGGTTCCAGCACCTTCTTAGCAAGAGCAAGGCTGCTGGTTCGATCCCCGATAATCAACGATAACCGGGTGTGGTGACTCACACTCACCAGCAATCAGTACCACATACCACAATGCTAGGCATGGTGGCTCATGCCTGTCATCCCAGCGCAGGAGGGAGAGGCAGGTGGACTGCTGAGTTTGAGGCTTGCCTGGGCTACATAGTGAGCTCAGGGCCAACCTAACTACAAAAGCGAGACCCTGTCTCCAAAAAAAAAAAAAAAACTGAATTATGATCTTGAAAAACACAGCTTTATTGTATTCTCCATAGTCTTACCATAATAGATGAAGAATTACGAAGTTCAACTGTCACAGAGGAGCCCTTGCCATCACAGTACATTTTCATCCTGTGAATTACAATGAAGCCCATGTGTGTGTTTTTCTTTTTGCTTCCCGATCTATCTCATTAGTACAGATTTGAAAAATAACTAATAATGAAAAATTTCACATTTGCATATAGAGACTTAATAAATTTACCTTTTCTGATTTGCAGATTAGAAGTGGAGAATGTAATGAATATGATATATGGAACATGAAGAACTGAGTTTGACTATATCTTTGTCATTCTGCCTTATTTATTTAGCTTGAACTATTACAGCTTGATATCCATCTCTGTAAAAATCATAGATGCTCCCCTTCTTAGAGTTATGAGAATGGAGTGAAATGGGATAAAATAAAATATATAAAAGTTCCTGTAATGCTGGCTACTCAGGAACACATATACACAGTCATTGCAGCTATCCTTTATTTCCCATGTTCACTTTCAGGATTTAGAGACTTTTCTAAAAATGAGTGGCTCAAGTGTTTCCTGCCTCTGCTTGGGATGCTGATCCTCTCTTCTCAGTCAGTGTGAAATTTTATTTCTAACTTACCTAGTTCTGTCCCGTAGGACATCATGTGGTCCCATACTCTGAAGAAGGAAGGCTTTAGACACAGTCTTCCAGCAGCCTCCTTGTATTTCTTTTCTTTTCCTTGTACTCAAAAACTCCAAGTCAACCTCACTAAATCACTACCAACATGATGTCTGTGCTTAAAAACTTCCATTAGAGGCTCATTTTCTAAGAGATAAGGTCCAAACAGAGATCTCACTCCTTCCAGGGAACTATGTTCGAATGTCTTACTCATGTGGTACCTTGTTCTACTCTGAATTTACATCTGTGGAACTCATTATACAATCGGATCTTCCTCTCTCTTTGTGTATTCTTTCCATGCTTCATTCTTGGTCATTGGGAAGACGGAAACTGCACCTCTCTTCTATAGCTCTCATAATGCCTACAATATGATACTGTAAGTAAAAATCCCTCTCAGGCTAGGGGAATGGTTCAGTGATACAATACTTGGAAGTATGAACAAGGCCCTAAGGTTGATTCCCAGCACTGCAAAAATAAAAAAAAAATTCCCTTCTCTTTTTTGGTTGTTATTGATACTAATGTTAATTCCATATAAGCCTGAAACTGCATGAAATTCCCGTACCTATCTCAGGTGCTTAACTAATTTTCAACCATTGTTTAAAAAGGAGTTAAATAGTCAATAGGATAAACACAAGTTTTGTTCTCATTTCCACCCATAGGTACCTAAGAGCAAATGATACACAGCCACGTGCAGGTGAGCATGCACACACACACGACTGAAGGGACAGACGAAAGAGTAAAGATTGTATTTCCATAAAGGTTCCTGCTGTGCTGGCCTTATCATCTGTAAGATGAAAGCATGCCATTTCCACTAAGGATTTCTTTTTTTTTTTTTAATTTAATGTCATCATTACCAGTTTATGACTTTCAGATTTTCAGGGAAATGAAGGAAACAGGTCTGCAATGATCTCAAACCCACACACATTTATGCTGAAAATCTTCAACCCAGGAATCAGTGAAATGGTCTGAATATACACCCTGAAAAGGTCAAATTGGCCAAGAATATAATTGGACCCAACATCACACTGTAATTAAAGCTACAGAAAGTTCGAGCATGCCACCTCTCTGTCTCTCAAGTGCTGAGGGAAACAAGAGTGTCACAGACCGTAAGAAAATGCATGGATTAATTACGAGGCGATGTGGTATTATTCTTGGCAGGATAGTCCCTCTGAGATGTCAGAAGGATTAGAATAGAAGGATATCTTCCTCCTAGACTCTAATCTTAAAGGGCCCTAGGATGAAAACACAGCAATTACGTTCATAGACTGTGTCAATTTTACAATAGAAAAAAAGAGTGTTCCCAACAGCAAATAATTATAGCACAGCTTAATGATTGATTTAACATAGAAAACCCATCTAATTCCTTTTGTCGTTACAATCTACAGCACTAACAATCTAACAATGCTGCTTTCGTGGATAGACATTACATTAGCATTAAGAATAATGCTAATACAACAAGCAGTTTAACTTGTTATATTTTGAGTCGGCAATGCTCCCCCACACAGTTATTAGTGAAGAACACCTTCCGAGTGAGACCAACCAGCGAAGAATTTGCTTTGCAGTATCTGTACAAACGTAAAAGAGCATTGTAACCCAAAGTAGTCTCCTGCAAATTTCATCCAGCGGGAGAGAATGGGTTTTCTGTTTTCCTCGGATATAATTCTAGTGACTGAAAAAAATGTAAGCTCTGGCAAACCGATTCAGGATGATTCTAAATGCATCCCTATGTGAATGACATGCAAATCCAAGTCTTGCAAAAGATTACCTATGGAAATCTAGCTAGTCTACAAGTCAATCAGCAAATTATGGTCTGAAGGAAAAAACAAAACAGCCATGAGGGCTCTGTGACCCTCTTGGGTGGTCTAAGTGATAGGATGATAAAAAGATCATTCCAGAATGCATAGAGTAAAATTAGGCGAACTCAAAGGCATGGAAAATTACTTTACAGTATTTCACGAGATATAATACGTGAGATTGAAGAGCTCCCAAACCCCAGTGCTGTTACCATCTCAGAGGGTAGTATCAAGTACAGTTTATCCGATCCAATCAGTGTCACTCATTTGTCCACTCCATACACCATAAAGGCAAAATGGTAGTCTACCTCTACAAATGAAGAGAACTGCAGTAGCTGGACCCAGACTCAGTGAACGTCTACTGTTTATTCAGAAGACTCCCACCCCAAGACCTCATTCACTCAAAGGAAGGGTTTGGGAGAGGTGACTGGACTATGGGTGCGTTGTACTCCTCAGTTAATTAGTCCACTGATGAGTTTATAGTAAATGTGGTGTTCAGAGGTGAAGCCTGGTGGGAGAAGGTAGGCCACTGAGGATGTGGCCTGGAAGGGAGTCTCACCTTTTATCCTCCCATGATTGCTCTTGCTGCCTGCTTCCATGCTAGAAGCTTTTTCTCTTCAGCCATGTTAGCCTGCACTGGAGTTAGCTTACTACGGGAATTACTATGACCCAAAATAGTTTACATGAATATGCATGACTGTTTTGTATGAGACACATGGAAAATGTTACAATGTGGATTCTACCTTTGTGTGGTGTCTGAGTTTTAGCAGTTAATAGGAAGATCAGTATGCATCTAAGATGCTCAAATAGCCAGACTATTTAAATTAAATCTAATCTCATTCATGTATCTCCTCTGGCAAGCGAAACACATAATCTCTTTGTACATCGTTTACTCATGTATAAAAATAGGATAAAAATTAAGCCCCCTTTTGCCCCAAAAGCGCAGTGAATTGATTCATAGGAAGATCTTAGACCAGTATGCAGCTCAATTGGCATTATTTCTGTTATTTCCAGATTTTAGTCTGATCTTCTGGTACTTCAGAGTACAATAATCTCTTTACTGACTCTAATAAAAAGTCTCCTGAATTTCAACAGATCAGTCATGTGTATTTCCTTTTAGAATAAATAGATGTATCAGTTAGTTGCATTAAACTTATGTTATTAGAAACATGTAATTGAGGATTCTGTTTCCTATATTGGCCTTCAGTAAAAATAATTGCTACCTATCTGTCCTTGAGAAACTGGCATTCTTTATATGTATTAAGATTTTGGATATTTAGAATGAGTTACATTAAAACCAGTTCTTTCAATGCTGTTCGCAAATGACAAATTCAGATTTTGTGTTGTTGAAAATAATAGTACATATATAATACCTTCGTGTGACCAATTAGAGTATAGGTTTCTCTTCTGCCTCACAGGAACTAACAGGTAGCTCGGAGAAGAATCAGTGATGTAATAAACAAGCCAGAGTTAATCACGACTCCATCTCTGTGGGCTTACTCGTCTTTAGATTCATCTTTAGACTGTGTCCTCAACTTTCAATTTCTCTCTTTTTTTGTCTTTGTCTCTTCATCTTCCTCTCATTTCATCCATTTTCTCTCTCCTGTTTTTCTTTTGCACACATTTCTCAAGGCTCCACAGTCTCCTCCAGCTTAAAACTATACTTCTTCACACAAAACAGGAAGAGAATGGTCTTTGATTATCTTTTGCTGTCTTATAAATTGCTCACAAATTTTGAAAATTGTTAACAGATACAGAAAACAATGAAATTAAATTGTATATACTTGAGATTCCTGCTAACGAGGGTAGAATAGGTATTACAATCTCAGTTTACTTCAAAAAGTAAATAGTCCTGGGCCAGAGATTTAGCTCAGTGGTTCCGGTACCTGCCTCCCAAGCCCAAGGTCCTGAGTTCGATCCTGGTAAACACATACAGTGATGGGCGTGCTGACTCACGCCTACCAGCAATCAATACCACATACCACAATGCTGGGTGTGGTAGCTCATGCCTGTAATCCCAGCACTCTGGAGGCAGAAGCAGGAGGATTGCTGAGTTCCAGGCTTGCCTGGGCTACTTCGTGAGCTCAGGGCCCGCCTGAACTACAAAGTGAGACCCCGGCTAGATAGATAGATAGATAGGTAGATAGATAGATGATATAGATAGATAGATAGATAGATAGATAGATAGATAGATAGATAGATAGATAGATAGATAGATAGGCCAGAGATTTAGCTAAGTGCTTCTGGTGTCTGCTTAGCAAGCGCAAGGTCCCTGGTTAGATTTCCAGTAATCATATACAACAATATCGGGCAAGGTGACTCATGCTTACCAGCAATCAGTACCACACACAACAATGCCAGGTGTGGTAGCTCACACCTGTAATCCCAACTCAGGAGGCAGAGGCAGGAGGAATGCTGAGTTTGAGTTTTGCCTGGGCTACATAGTGAGCTCAGGGCCAGCCTGAACTATAAAGTGAGACCCTGTCTCAAAAACAAACAAACAAACAAACAAATAAATAAAATACATAGTCCATTTTAATTTACTCAAGACATAAACATTGTTTTTTCTCAGAATACATTATATTTAACCACACCATATTAATGCATTAGCATAAATTTTATAAACCCCTTCAATGAGATAAAGATAGAAAACCCTATGTATTATACCAAGAATTTGACTCTTGGCATATTTGTGGTTTTTTTTTTTAATTTTTTATTTCTCCTAGAATAGTGGTATGTATCACTTTTGATTATTTGGAAATCAAAATTTTTCTGTTTCCTTAAAAACAGATAAAAGGATACATTCCAAGTTCATCCTAACATGCTTTCTACATTGAGATTTATCATAAAATTTCAAGACAAATCTATTTCAACAAATCTCTACTTCATTTAATAAGAGAGCTATTGTCATTATATGAACTTGCCAAGTAATCTCTACTTCAAGTTATTTTATTTCTATTATCTTGGAAAGTATTCTTTAGGTTCTAAAACAGAATGAACTATGATAAGGGCTTTTTTTTTTTTGGTTGATGACTTCCTTTCAAATACTTGTCCACATTGTGTCAACCAAAGAAGACATATTAACTAAATTATGAAGTAGAGTTATGAGAATTAGATGGAGATTTTCAGAATGGACAAAGCTCTTTTTCCTGCCTATGTGTAAGAGTAAGGCTTCTGTGTGAATGGGAGTAGTGGCTTCATTTTCCAGAGCATGGCAATTACAAATATGGATTAGTGGTGGTGAACCTATATCATGTGTGCCACGGCAGGCTATTTGTGTCATTGAAAGATGTAACAGGTTTGTCATCAATGGTATAGAGAATAGAAAATACATAAAATAATGTCTTCTGATTTAAACTTTTAAATCACAAATAGTTATACAAATACAAGGATGCTTTGACTAAATTTCCTGATCATACAAATTTTGTTTTTCTTGTGAGTAGTCTTAGGCCAGAAATGTAGCCATTTCTATGTGGTCCAGTGTTTGTGTAAATAAAAGTGAATTTCTTTGGGGGGGGGCTTTTTTTTCCTTCTCTACCACAAAGAAGATGATAATTGTGCTATCTATTTTCCCAAAGTTTACTTAAATACCATGATAATGTGCTGGTAATCTTTCAGCCGGCTAAAGGTGCTACTATATTACTACTACTACCCTATATATTAGTAGTATCATCATTTGTTGACTTTAGATCACTGAGATGGAGACAAAGTAAGCTGTAGGTGGACTTTAACCAAGTTCTGACAAGGTAAACAATGGCTCTGTGGGAGAAGGAAGAAGCTCAGGAAGGTCCACCGTGATATGAATGCAACTTCTCGTAATTCTTCTGCCCTTCTCAATAATGAATGCTCTACTTAGGCAACTCTCAAGGTTCTTCTTGCTTATTCACCTTTAAAGACATCAACTGCTTCTATGACTCGTTTTCTGGAATGTTTTTCCATCTGTTTTTCTATATTACGAGAGATAGTCATATTTCAAACCCATTATAAGCCTCCCTTCATTCCTGAAAGTTGGTATGTCTACAACTAAACGTCTAATACACTACCTGGACCCTAGGAATCCAACTCATTTCTTATAGAAGTGGCCTGTACTCCACAAAGTCTCTAGTGTCTGAGAACAACAATAGTACTAATTCTTCATAGTCTTCATTTTAGCAAAGAAACTTAAAAATGTAGTCATTTTATTATGCTCAAAGTCCTCTTTCCCTAACTTGTAAATATTTTTAATTGAATTCTTTATTGGTACAATTTATATACATCTCACAATCACACATAACATTGGGGAATTTATACCAATATATGACACAAATCAATTCTCATTTTACCCATATCTCCACCCACCCACACCTTCCCACCCCCTATATACATACTCTTTTATTTTCTTTCAGAATCATATTTATTCCTTCCCTTCATTA
>PVIC010024246.1:0-26600 GCA_004025085.1 Thryonomys swinderianus | reverse complement strand
GCCCAGCATTGTATGTGGTTTCTGGGATCAAACTCAGGACCTTGCACTTGCGAGGCAGGCACTGGAACCACTGAGCTAAATCTCCGGCCCCATTTTGTTTTTCTTTTTAATTTGCTTGTTCAAAGAAGGAACTGGTGATTGAATCCAGGGCCTTCACACTGAGCTGTATCTTCAGCCCCTTCTTATTTTTTATCTTGACACAGAATCTCACTGAGTCGACAACCTGCCCAGAAGGGACTAAAACTTACAAGCCTCCTGCCTCAGCCTCCCAGAGTTCTGGGATTACAAACATGTGTTACCACATCCAACTAAATCACTGTTAAAGAGGAGTTTCTTTGGAAAAAAAAAAAAAAGCCTATGATGAGGAATATATAAATAAACATTTCTAGTCTTCTAGGTGTTCTTTAGATATGACAAGAAAAGCTACTTGTCTGAAAGTGGGGTGAGGCACTTGGCTCCATCAGAGGTGGCCGTGTCCCTTCTCACTCCCAGAGCCCTGTGTTCACAGTGGTGGCAGCAAGAGAGTCGGGTTTGCACACTGGCTCAGTGCACTTTTATTTTTCAATCTTTCTGAACAGTTGAGGAAGAAAGTGTGTAACACCTAACACTTGTTGTTCCCCTTTTTCTCACCAAAGATAGGAGGCTAGGTCTTAGGTTCAGTGTTCTCCAAGCAGAATTTAATAATTTCACTTTTATATTTGTTATATTCCAACTAATATCCAAGATGTTAGTTTCCCATCTGAGAAATTGATCTTGTTCCCTTTTCTAGTGAATGATTAAAACGAAAATACATGGCATGTAAGTAGATGTGAAGATCGCGATGGAGACAAATTATTATTAAGTAGCTTGCTTCTAAAGGTGTCTCACCAGCTAAACATGCTTGGAGTTAGATTCCAAGGTCTCATCTTGAATAAAGAATTGTGGAAAGTTACGACAACAGGATCTTCATAGCGTTGGTGTGTCTTTTATATTGTAAAAATCTTGAGAAAACCTCAGAGAACTTCTACATCTGGGTCCTGAGAGGCAGTGCTGGGATCTCACATCTCAGGCTAAAAACTGCATGCGTTCTCTCAGGAAGTGCACAGGAAGGGTTTGGGGAACTGTTTGGCACATGTGTCTGGGATCTTCTAGTTTATAGGGCACACCTACCCCCCTAGCCAGCTTGGTCACCACTAATCTCCTCTCTCAAAATGTCTGGAATTCCAAAGTCCATGTCCTTCAGAAACAAGAGTCAAGCACCAATGTGTTCCCCAAAGAGGCTGATGAGGTCTTCTCTGTCATGTTCCTAGTAGCTGCCTGAGAATCTGGAAGTGGAGTCCGTAACTCAGATAATCATGGTTGCTGTGCTTTTTATTTCCTGTTTTACAGTGAGGACAGAGTAATCGAGCATTATCTGAAAATCAAAGGTCTGACTCGAGGACAGGCTGTGGTTCAGTGAGTATTTTTGGTGTCCTTTGCTTAGAAACCACCATGAAAAAGTTGTTTGAAATAATTTTTGTCATGTAGCTTTTGTGTACACAGCTTTCATCCAGTTAGGAATCTTTCCACAATTAAAAGGTATCTTAGGGCTTTGCATGTACTGGTGCTACCCTCTCTGATACACACCCCTGTCAAAACAGGAAGCACATATCAGGTGGAAGGCGGTAGGGAAGGGTGAGGACTGAGGGAAGAACCGGAGAGCTCTCACCACTCACAGCGGTGGTTTACTTCACTTCAGAGTCCAGACCCAGGATGCCTTATCCTCCAGTATTTTAGAGAAGTTCAGTGTTCAATTTGCAGTTCTCTTTGGGTAGAGCACAAAGCATATAGGTGTTGATTTATATTCGTTCATGCTACGAACAGCAAACTAGAGTGTTACATTTCTGTATTTCACATTAGTTAAGTTACTACTCACTTATTAAGGAGCGCTCACATGGGCGGGAGATTTAGCACAGTGGTTCTGGTGCCTGCCTAGCAAGTGCAAGGTCCCTGGCTGCATCCCCGTTAACCACATACAGCAATGGCGGGTGTGGTGACTCACACCCAGCAGCAATCAGTACCACATACCACAGTGCCTGGCATGGTGGCTCATGTCTGAATCCCAGCATTTGGGAGGCAGAGGCAGGAGGATTGCCAATTCTGAGGCTTGCCTGTACTACATAGTGAGCTCAGGGCCAGCCTAAACTACAAAGCGAGATCCTGTCTCCAAAAAAAAAAAAAAGAACTGTTCACTTACCTGGTCTTGGTGGTGGTTTCCTATAATCCCAGCACTCTGGGAGGCTGAGGCAGGAGGATCACAAATTTGAGCCCAACCGGGGCAACTTAGTGACTTAGCAAGACCCCGTCTCAAAATTAAAAATGGGTGGAGAATATAGTTCAGTCCAAATGAAAGTCCTTAAATCAATCCCCAGAACTCCACCAAAAACTGTTCGCCTTATACATAAAACTTCTAAAAATTATAAAAATCAGTCTAAGTACATTATTATTGTAGTAACTGGATAGTAACTTTTGTGACCATAGAACTTAAAAGATAAAACAAGACTGCCAAGTCCAGCACAGGACATGCGAGAACAGAACTAACGACCCAATCACCCACCTCCTGGTCTGCCTGTTCCTTCCGAACTCCCACTGCTTCTCCCAAATCTCGTTTTTATTGTAAGACACCTGCCAAGATCCTCAGAGCAGAGATCACAAGTCAGGAGTCACGCTGGATCTTGATAGTCTAATTAAAAAAATTGGTTCCGGAGCTGGAAGTGAAGAAAAAAGGAAAGGAGAGAAAGAAGGAGAGAGGCAGTTACCCTGAAGGGTTTGTTGAGGCCGACAAGCACATCAACAGTGCCCTTGTGTAAGTGCAGGGTCCATTCACTTTTACTTCGCCTGATCCCTGTTATGGGGCCACAACCAGCGTGTTTAGAGCAGCCGTTTTGACTCTGGTGTGGAGCCCGGGTCATTTACACCAAGGCTATTTGCTTTACAGAAAAAAAAAGTATTGTTACTGATTACTGTGTGCAGAGAAATTGGTCTTCATAATGTCATTCCAAAGTCCACTTGAATTGAACAAGAACTTCAGTTCCATGAGAACAGAGAGGAGTCTTACACGAGTCAGACCACTCCAAAGCCTAAAAAATATACAAGTTCTTTTTAGTGTTAAAGACAGGTTCCTGGCCTCCTGCCTCAGCCTCCCAAGTGCTGGAATTACAGGTGCGTTACCACATCCCAGCTAAATTCACCCTTTTAAAGTATGTATTTCTAAGACTTCGGGACAGATGTTTATGGTTATGCAACCTTGATCACAGTGAGTATATGGAGTAGGTAGAATAACTCTTTTTTTTTTTTTTTTTTTTTTTGAGACACTGTAGTTCAGGCCCTGAGCTCACAATGAAGCCCAGGCAAGCCTCGAACTCAGCAATCCTCCTCTCTCTGCCTCCCAAGTGCTGGGATTATAGGCGTGAGGCACCACAACCAGCACTGTGGTATGTGGTATTGATTGTTGGTGGGCGTGAGTTTCCACGCCCAGCATTGTATGTGGTTACCGGGATCAAACTCAGGACCTTATGTTTGCGGGGCAGGTGCTGAAACCACTGAGCTAAATCACCAACCCATAGAATAGCTTTATTTTTTATCTATTTTAATGAACATGACCCATAAGTTGACTCTTACTGTTGTATCATTATATGCTTGCTTCTAAAAATATTTGCAATTCAGTTTTTTTGTGTGTGGTACTGAGGACTGAACCCAGGGCCTTCATACTAGCTACTACCCAGTCCGATTGATTGATTGATTGATTGATTGATTGATTGATTGATTGACAGGGTCATGCTATGTATGTAGTCCACACTAGTCTCAAATTCATAGAGATCCTCCTGCTTCAGCTTCCTAAGGGCAGGGATTACAGAAATGTGCCACCATGCCTGGCTTAATCTTTATAGGTTTAAACTTGTGCAGAAAATAGCATTTCCTATAGCTTTTTGAAATTGAAACACTATTAGAAAGTTCCCAACATATGGATAAGGTCTAACCTACGTTAATCCCTATAATGATTTCTTCTCTTTCTGCCTGTGTCAGACATTAGTCATAGTTTAAATGAAGAAAGTAGAAACAAGTTTTGTCCCACAAGAGACCCTTGACTAGTTTAATGGGGTTGTGAAATATATTCCTCTTCCTTAGGTATATGAAAATAGTAGAAGCTCTACCAACTTATGGAGTCCATTACTACGCAGTAAAGGTTAGTGCTTTTCACATTACAAAGCTTTCAAAGGACCATGATACTTTCTAGTTACTGAAAAAAACTACTTTTCTAAAATCACTTATCAGTATACATGTATATGTAAACTGTTCAAAGAAATTATTATAGCGTTTCAAGTAGAAATGGTTTTCTTAAAATTCTGCAGCCTGATTATATCTTACCATTTCTAGCAAATCATGAAGCACTTTATTCTTGCAAAATACTTGATACATTCAGATGTTTTACCAAGGCCCCCCCTGTTTTATTAATTTTTATCTTTATTGGTACACTGTATATACACATCACGATCACACTCAATGTTGGGAATTTGTACCAGTATATTACACAATTTAATTCTCATTTTTTCTCTTCCCTTACCCACCCCACAACCCCACACCCCCTAAATACATAAGCTTTGTTTCCCTTTTTTTATTACCATCACATTTTTTTCTTTACCCCTCATTACTTACTCTACCACATTTCCCTTTGAATATTTCCTATTTCACAATATCCATCATACATTCTAGAACTCATTAACATCTTCAGCTTCTCATACCAGAGAACAGATATGGTATTTGCACATCTGTGACCTATTTATCTCACTTATGAATATGTCCTGAAGGCACGTCCATTTGAGTATAAATGACTCAAACTTATCATTCTTTAAGGCAGAGTAATACTTCATTTTATAGAGAAACCACGTCTTCTTTATCCAGTCTCCAGTTGATGGCCATTTGGGTTGTTTCCAAGATTGAGCTGTCACAAATTGAGCTGCTATGAACATGGGTGCACACATGTCACAGTGATAGTCTGATCATTCTCCCTTTTGGTAAGGGCGGGGCTTGTTAGGCGTGGGACCAGGGTCTCATGCATGCTCTGTTGTTGATGTGCCTGTAAGCTGTGCCTCCACCCTAGAACCTTTTTTTTTAACCCTTGCTGATTTTTCTTTTCCAGTTATTCAGCCTCTAATACCAGTGCCTCTTGTGAAGTCCATGCCTTCCTTCTCTGCTGTCCTTTCAACAGCTGAAATTTTTGCAAGACTTACAATACCACTTTTCCATCAGTATATTTTATATTTGCTTAGTTAGTATTTTCAGATGTGTAAAAGCAGAAAGAGGTTGACTAAGAAATATTTTTGAAATGATAAGGGTTAGAACACAGTTTGAGAGTCTTGTTTGAAAGAGAAATTTTTTAATTTAAATTGTTACATTTTATGGTTACATTACATATACACATCCCACATGCACTGCACGTTGAGAATTTGTACCAGTATATGACACAACTTAATTCTCATTTTTCCCCTTCCCCTGCCGACCCTACCACCAGCCCCCACCCCTATATACACAAGCTTTATTTCCTTTTTTTAACCATCAGTTTTTTCTTTCCTCATTATTTACCCCTAAACCCCATTTCTCTTTGAATATTTACTATTTTGCAATATCATTTATGCATTTTAGAACACATTTACAACTTCAGTTTCTCATACCAAAGATACAATGTTTACACATCTGTGACCTATTTAGAGAAATACTTTTTATTTATTTATAGTACTTAATACTTATTTTGGAGGCTACTAGGGATCAAGCCCAGGGCCTCACACATATTAGGCAGGTGCTTTAACACTTAAACTGCTCCCTAGACCGGGAATAACTATAAAATTAACCAGTTCTTCAGTGGCTTTTGATGTTTTGATGCCTTTTACCATCAAAAATGCTAGGAAACTAGGTAATAAATACTTGCATAATAAGGACACCCCACACTAAAGATGTTTACAAACTTTTGTTTCTGCTGATCCTGACATGCCTATAGGTATATGATAAAGCCTAAATTTTTCTGTTTCCTACCTTTTCTTTGGCAAAAGCTAAAACAAATTTATGAACAAGTACATTGCTTCCCTGCTCATAACTACTTCAGACCGATTATACAAACATCCTGGTTTTGAATTGTATAGTTCCCTAAAAAGGATTTTTAAAAATATTCTTACCTTCATTGTTCATTGTATCAGGATTTAGAACCACTTCCTTTCATCGCTGTAATTCTTTGGAAAGTTCCCCAACCTTTATTACTGGTTACAGTGTGAGAGAGAACAGTCTTTTTCTTTAAACTGATAACTAGCTTTGCACTGAACTAATTCTTTCTTTTCTCTTTTCTTTCTTTCCTTCTTTCTTTCTTTGTCTCTGTCTTTCTTTCCTTTTTTTTTTAGACAGGGTCACACTGTAGCCAGGCTGGCCTTGAGCTGTGTGATCCTCCCGCCTCAACCTCCTGAGTGCTGGGATTACAGGCCTGTGCCACCACACCCAGTTTGGATTAATTCTTGGTTGAATCATTTACATTTTATTTGCTCTTTTCAAATGTTTAATCAAAAGAATACCGCTTCGTCCCTTTTTATGGTATTACCATTGTTAGTCTCTTGACTTAAATGTCTTACCACAAGAAACACTTACCAAAGTTAAAAGTAGTACTTCGTTTATCAAAACAACTTTATTTGGAACTCGTCGATGGTTGTTAAGAGAGAAAATCAGTAAACACTATTTCATCTTTACCAGACATAACAGGTGTAGGTGTCGGTTTGGTTCTCATGCTTTTCCATCTCCTAGGATAAACAAGGACTGCCTTGGTGGCTTGGGATCAGCTATAAAGGAATTGGCCAGTATGATTTGCAAGATAAGGTGAAACCGCGAAAGGTAAGTGTGAATCATTTCCAGTGAACTAGCTGTTCTGCAGCTTGTTGACACCCTTTTGACCGGTACCTTGAGCAGTCTTGGGCCAAAAACCTCACTTATTGAAGCCGCTGGTTCAGAGAAGACTGGAGTGAAATGAAATAGGTTATGTTTGGGGGAAATGTGAGCATTTTCTTCTCTGATTCATTTATGCGCCATTAACATAATTCCAGGTGTGATCTGTTGTCCTGAGTGGAGTGAAATGAAATAGGTTATGTTTGGGGAAATGTGAGCATTTTCTTCTCTGATTCATTTGTGCACTGTTAACATAATTCCAGGTGTGATCTGTTGTCCTGAGGTGGTACATTGCAGCCACGAGTACAGTGACCACAGTTTAGTTCACAAGTACCTGCAGCTCGGTCAGCTTTCTCAGTTAGTGCAAGGAGGGTGCCGCTGCTGCCGTTTGCTTATACACTTTATGATATGTACGGACGGACATGCACCTCTCTTCAGAGGGGTGGCCCAGTGGAGGAATTCTGAAAACAAGCCGAAACCTTTCATGCTGCTTATTTCTCAGTGATATAGTTACGAATATGCTGCTGTGTTTTACTTCATTTTGTTCCACAGTTTTCTGAAATAAACATACTTTTTGTAAAGAAAAGTAAACAATATGCTATTTATGAAAGAGTTGTAGTCCATCAAATTGGGGTTTCCTACAACTAACAAAGTTACTACTTTCCACTTAAAATTTGGTTGCAAAACTGCTTCTCTGGCCACCCCCTATGTGCACAGCACATTTTTGTGTGTGTAGGGCTGGCGAATCCCTGGTCTCCTCAGTGTGACGGTGAAATGAGTACTAACTCACGCCAGCCTCCCCATGCCCTGCTGCCGTCACTGGGAGCTGCAGGAGTCAGCCAGTGACCGCTAATGATAGACCACAGCCAACCGGCTACGTTATCACAACACAGCATCACAGCTGTAACCAGCTCCCATCACATCTATATGCCTCTCGCCCCATTCCTCGTAGAGCAAGCCTGTAATCGTACTGTGGTGTGCTGCCCCACCGTGTCCTTCTTGTACCAATGCCCAGTCTTCCTTGAGTTCTAGAAATAAAGCTCCCTTCTTTTCCATATCGTGTCGCTATGACGCTGACCCAGAGAAGAGGCCCAGAGTCTTCTATTGAAGACTGGTTGGCTGTTTAGGTTTGTTATCCAAAATTAGCAATGCATAGTGGACATAGTGGGGCACACCTGTAACCCCAGCTACTGGGAGGCCAACACAGAAGGACTACAGACAGGTTCAAAGCCAGCCTGGGCAACGTAGTGAGACCCTGTCTCAAAGTTTCAAAAATTATTAAAAGAGGTAGAGTTATAGTTCAGAGGGAGAGTGCTTTGCCTAGCATGCTCCCCAATTTCACCACCCAAAAAAAAGAAGCAGTTTAGCAATGAGAACAAGAAAGCATCCTTCAGACCATTGTCCAGCTCTCTGAGGGGTAGCACAGGAACATGTATACATGTCCTACTTCTAGGAGTTTTTTGGTTTTTTTGAGACAGGGTCTCGCTTTGTTTGTAGTTCAGGATGACCCTGAGCTCACTATGTAGCCCAGCAAGCCTTGAACTCATAACAATCCTCCTGCCTCTGCCTTCAGAGTGCTGGGATTACAGGCGTGAGCCACCATACTTGGCATTGTGGTATGTGGTGCCAGGGATCAAACTTGGGACCTTGCACTTGCAAGGCAGACACTGAAACCAGTGAGCTAAATCCTGGGCCCTCTCATGAATTGGTGCTAATGTTTTCTTAAGATCAACTCCCCCTGTGTTAATACTATGGAATTTTTGTTAATTTAACTCTCTCCTGTATGTTACACTAAGGAAGAGTATTCAGGAACCCCGTGAATCTTGCACATAAGATACAGTTTATAAGGTGTGATCAACATATATGGTGAAGGTTTATACTTTTAAAAATTGTTACAGTAAAAGATACATTGCTGGGCCGGAGGGTTAGCTCAGTGGTTCCAGCGCAAGTGCAAGGTCCTGAGTTCAATCCCCGGTAACCACATATGATGCTGGGCATGGAGACTCACACCCACCAACAATCAATACCGTATACCACAGTGCCAGGCTTGGTGGCTCACGCCTGTAATCCCAGCACTCGGGAGGCAGAGACAGGAGAATTGCTGAGTTCGAAGCTTGCCTGGGCTACATAGCGAGACCCTGTCTCAAAAAAAAAAAAAAAAAAAAAGTACATTGCTGTTGATCCTCCTGAGAATTCTCTCCCTTGCTTTGAACACACTTATTCCATCCCTACTGCCAATTTCTGACATAGTTCTAGAAGTAATGCTACTGCTCTACCAGCCAATGGGAAGCAGGCTCATAAAAACATTAATGTGGCCTCATGTCTGAGTCACCAGATCTGGCACCTTGTGACTTCTGGCTCTTCCCCAAAGTCAAAATGACAATGGAAGGTAAATATTTTGAATCAGTTCAGGACATTGAGCCAGCCAGGACAGTGCAACTAAAGTCACTCACAAAAGAGGACTTAACATAGTGCCTCAGGGAGTGACAAGAAAGCTAAGTTGGTTGAAGCTAGGACGAGTATTTTTAGAGGGATTCATGGCAGTGTGTCTTTGGATACAGTGCTTTTTGAAAATTTAACATTTACCATATTCTATCACACCCTCCATGTGAACCCGTAAGTAATTTCTCGTCTAATATCTCCTGATGAGATTGAAATTCCAAGGGCATTAAAATTGTCCAGAGAAGCAATCATACTTTCTCCCAAGATAAGGGTGAGTCAGAATCTGCACAACAATATTGAACTTAATTTCCTCCTGTGCTTATGATTCAGACACCCTTCTGTATTTTCACGGCTTCATAGAAATTGGTAAATATTGCTTCATACTGATCCTTATCAAGTTGGCTTGTTCATTCCAGAGTCTAGACAAGGCTCAGAAGTCATTTCCTTTTTTCAGTTTGCAGAGTCTTCCTGTTTCATTTTCAAGACGGGGCACTTACTTCAGAAGGAACCGTAAACAGGCCATCTTTGTGATGAACTTTCTTGCCTTGTCTTTTTTATATTACGGAGTGTTTTTTCTGTGACACCATCTGCTTCCTCCTTTCTTTTGTCTTTCAGTAGAAGCTAACAGGGAATTTTGCTTCCATATACCTTTTCTGTTGATTTATCTCATGAGATGTGATCTTGCTGCATAGGCCAGGCTGGCCTAGAACTCACAATCCTCCTGCATCAGCCTCCTGAGTACAGGTTTTCAGCCTGTGTCTCAATGCTCACCTCTTACCATTTTCTCTGCTCAAATAACTTAAGAGTCCGATGGGAGGAGTGTTCTACAAGTCCCTCTGCCAGCCCAGTTGGCACAAATGAAAGAATGCATAATTTAAAGGGCTGTGCTCACTGACAGAAAAGGAGGATCATGCTTCAGGTGTTTGCAGGGGCCGGGCAGGAGGCAAGGTCACACGGACAGATTCTAATGGAACAGAGACTCTGAGAAGCATTCTCATGCTCGGCTCCTTGAGCCACATGACTGCCGGCTTATAATTCTGTGGCTTATGAGCGAGCCAGGAGGGAGATCCACCACAAATCAGAATCTGATGCCAACGGGCTATTCAGCACCGTACTTGATACACAGTCATCATTAGGTAACCTAAAGTTGTTCCTTGGAGTAAGTGAGACAGAAAAATTTAAAAGAGGGTTTGAGAAATATTTCTGGGTCACTCTTGGTTTAGAGAGGGACTCCATGTTGCCACAAATCCTTAGTCCTAGTGAAATAGGAAGTCCCTGTTTTCAGGAACTTTAAGCCCTTTTCCTCCCAACTCATCACCCATCATGCCTGAAGGTATGTTGCACATGAAGAGAAAATGTTTAAATCCTAAATTGCAAACCTCAAAAATTTGTGGTGTTAAAAGCTAGGAGCTGGGGCCAGACATGGTGGCTCACATCTATCATCCCAGCACTCGGGAGGCAGAGGCAGGAGGATTGCTGAGTTTGAGGCTTGCCTGGGCTACATAGTAAGCCTGAAGTACAAAGCAAAACCCTGCCTAAAAAAAAAAAAAAAAAATCTAGGGACTGGGGATTTAGCACAGTGGTTCCACACCTGCCTCGCAAGCTCAAGGTCCCAAGTTCGATCCCCAGTACCAAAAACCAAAAACAAAAATTGAGACCAGGGCTGGGGATATAGCTCAGCAGTGGCACACTGCCTGCCTGGCAAACATAAAGCCCTGAGTTTGATTCCAAAAAACAAAAAAAAAAAAAACCTCATACCATAACTGTTTTACTTTTTAATCCTCCCTTCCTCAAGCATGAGCTTTGTTGGAAGGTGATCTTGATCTCATCTTGACTCCACATTCAATTGGATGAAGTTTTACTTAGAAAAAAAAATACTGAACCCTATGTTTCTTCTAGATATGTAATTGTTTGTCCAATGTTAAAGGAAAATTTCTTTCACAAAGAAGTAGGCAGGAGGTCAGAGACAGTGAAGCACTAGTGTGTGTTGCGACTGACTTCTGTCCCTCTGGCAGTGTCTCACCTGGGAAAGCCCAAGCCTGTAGGCAGATGAGCGAGAGTCAAGGTCTCATAGTAAACCAGCCTGGAATAAAATGGCTTTCAAGATTAGGATCTTTTTGTATTATAACATGCTAAGAAATTTGTGATAGATGTCATCACCTCAGGGCCTTTGAGGGTGGGAAAAGATTTTTGGCCTTCAGTTAACTGATTTTTTTTCTTAACTGTTGGAATTCCCTTGTGCCCAGAGCCAGATGAGTTAAGTTAGAAGCACAAAAGCCATTCTGTTCTCTTGTTGTAAAAATACAGGGTTCCTTTTATTCCAAGACACGGACTTGCTTATATTTTAAAGCTTGGCCATCTTGACCATTTTGACTTTTCTGTACTCATCCTATCCCTATAGAGTTCGATTAGAAGATGCTTCTAACACTTTTTAAATTCTAGATGAGATTAACTGTAGGAAAAGGAGAGAAAAGTGCTATCTAATCACACTTCTACATTAATACAAAATAAAGTATGGTGTGCAAGAAAAAAGTGAATTACCAAATGTCATTTGGAGACCTATCCATCCTGTTTGTAAAGGGTATAATTAAGCTTCAGTCACACCAATAATCAATGTGATTGTTAAAACCTGTAGAGTCAGTGGGAGGAGCCCTTCAGGCCTCTAGCGTGGATGAGAAATAAGAACCAGTTCTAAATTCCCACTAATCAGCAGGCTAACTGAGAGGTGTCACTCAGCCTTCTTGGGCCTTCATTTTCTCCTGTGTCCAACTGAGGTCATTCGGTCTGCTCCCTCCCTCACAGAGCACTGAGAGGACACAGTGCGTTGGAGAGTTTGATCGCTGAGCAGGTTTACTGCCCTCCACACTAATTTATAGAGAGTGTACTAGATAGTGTCCTATAGTTTACTACAAGTAGAATTAGAATTTTAAGCAGTTCTAAGAAAAGTTTTCAAAAAATTTGGTTAGACATTGGTGAAGAAGATAGAGAGAGCTCAGAATGAGCCCTGTAATCATTCTTGAAGTCATGAGGTCCAATTGCAAAGGACCCTGGGAAATATTTTCTGTAGGAGAGTGGCCATGACCAAAGCCATAACTCAGTGTGTTCTGTTACCAAATGGAAGTGTAAAAGTGGGCACTGGGGAAATAAGTGTTTTTTGCCACACTGTATTTGTGTCCTTTCAAGTCTTATATAGAGTTGGTAAGAAACAGGCAAAGAAATGAAGACCTAAGTTTTGAATTACCCTGAAGGCAACAGTAATAACATGGTAAGTGATGTGTTCAAGGACAGCCTCCCTGGGAAAGGTGACATTTAAGCTGCTGCCTTAAGGGTGATATGCTTACAAAGAATGGGGCAGCTTGCCCTGGTCCAAGACTAGGATGCAGTTGTGAGGAGGTAGGCCTGTGGGAAAACCTGAGAGCGGACTGTGCTGGCCTGAGTTTCAAGAGGAAGAGTGCTGCAGAGCCAGAGGTGCTCTTGGAAGGGGAAGGGCGATCCTGCACAGACAGCAGGTCAGATGACCACTGGTCCTTCTATTACTTGATGTACCAAGGTCTTTACCAAGTACGTGTGACCAGTGATTGACAGGTTTCGGGGTTTTTTTTTTTTTCAGACAGGGTCTCGCTTTGTAGTTCAGGCTGGCTCTGAGCTCACCATGTAGCCCAGGCAAGCCTCGAACTCGGCAATCCTCCTGTTTCTGCCTCCCAAGTGCTGGGATTCCAGGCGTGAGCTACCACGCCCCGCACTGTGGTATGTGGTATTGATTGCTGGTGGGCGTGTCACCACGCCCAGCATTGTATGTGATTAATAGGGATCAAACTCAGGACCTTGCGCTTCTGAGGCAGGCGCCAGAACCACTGAGCTAACCCTCCAGCCCTCGGGGGTTTTTTTGTTTTTTTTTTTTTTGAAACTGGGTCTCACTTTTGTAGTTCAGGCTGGCTCTGAGCTCACTATGTAGCCCAGGCAAGCCTCGAACTCAGCAATCCTCCTGCCTCTGCCTCCCAAGTGTTGGGATTACAGGCGTGAGCCACCACGCCCCGCACTGTGGTATGTGGTATTGATGGCTGGTGCGGGTGAGTCTCCACACCCAGCATTCTATGTGGTTACCGGGATTGAACTCAGGACCTTGTGCTTGCAAGGCAGGCACCAGAACCACTAAGCTAACCCTCCGGCCCCCTCGGGGTTTTTGTTAATGGTAGCAGAGGTTTTTATTTTTTTTTAATAAGAGAAAGATAACAAATTCATCCATCCTTACAAGTTTCTAACAATAGAGCATAATGTACATGACTTCATTTGTTTCTAATAAAAAGCTTTTTGCATTTTAAAAAATTTTTACTGGTACATTTTAGATAGACATGATAATATTCATCATAGAGAATTTGTACCTATACATGATATATCTTGCTTCTTTTTTTCCCATTCCCCTCCTCTCCCTTCAATTTATCTTCCCTTCCTTATTGACAAAAGCTTTGTTTGCATTTTTTTCTTCTAATCTCTCTTTTTCTTGCCTTTTCTTTCCTTTCCCCCTCCCTGTCCCTAGATCTTCTCATTTGAACATTTTCTTCCCATCTCCCAATGTCTATTACACATTTTGGTCCTTATTTCCATTTTTTATTTCTCACACCAGAGAAACAGTGGAGTATTTAAACATGTGTGTCCAGTTATTTCTCTTAAGAGTATAGTCTCAAGATGCAAATGCTATCAGCCAATGAATGGGTAAAGAAACTAGTGGTTTTATTGAAAATACTTGGTAAACAGGGTAGATACCATCCCTTAAGAAGATACACCAGCCCAAGTTCCAAAACAGCCCTAGTGGTTCTGAGACACTCACGTCATCTGTGGTTATATCGCTGCATGGTGAGTACGTGATGCAAGTGTTAACCAGAGGCCGAAGCTCAGCCCTGGGAGGCCAGAGAGGTGGCCACAGGAAACTAGGGTGATATGACACTCTTCAGAGGTCAGGTTTGTTTTTGCCTTTTGGAGGGTTTTTTGGTGGTTCTGGGGGTTGAACCCAGGACCTTCACACTGAGCTACATTCCTAGTCCTTTTTGCTTTTTATTTTGAGACCAGGTCGTGCCAGATTGCCCAGATATGCTCTAAGACCCTTCTGGCTCATTGTTCCTCAATGTTAAGATAACAAATATATTACTCTTTTTGGGCCTACGTTGTTTAATGACTGCTCAGAATAACATTCTCTTATTCTGTTCAGAATAATGACCTCTCAGAATAAGACTCATCTTTTTTTTTTAACGGCTCTGTAAATCTTGTTCACACAGTCTCAAAGTCTTTTTTTAAAGTATACCTTGTTTATATAGTTCTGTAATTTTTGCTGGTGTACTCTGCAGTACTGTAGTTTTATGTTCTATTATACAGTACTATATGTAAGACTTACACAAACAAAAACAAAGTCATCAAGTTGGAGTTTCCTTTGACCTCTTCTTCTGAATATTATAATGTACATACTATATATAACTCCTCATGTAGCAACCAAATCATGTCATGGATCAGTCGCAGAAACAGAACCCATTAGATTTTTCTAGTCCATATTTTATAGCACTCAGAATTTTTTATCTATTTTTTTGAAAATAACATGTTTTCTTGCATTTAAGATGTGATATTTTATGGTATACAGCTATGAGATGACATCTGAAAAAAATAACATTCATTCCCTAAATATGTACCATTTGCACTTGATCTTAGCCAAAAGGCCAAGAAGCGATAAAATATGTACCATTTGGATATGTACAAAACTTTAGTTTACCACAGCTGACACTATTAGCAGACTCTTATCTAGCAGATGAGTTTTGGGAGTTCCTCTGGCAGGTAGCTTTTGCACTTAGAAAACAGTTGGTACAACCATTTGTTCCTGAAGGCACTACCCAGTGTATGGAAATAAAGCTCCAAAATTCACTATTTTAGAGCAAAACTTCATACCATCTTCATGAACACATTCCACCTGCCAGACCATAATTGCACCACCACGTGTCACCCGAGCTGGGTTTTCTCCCTCCTGGCAGGAGTGACGCTGCCCTGTGGGCTTCTCCCACCTGCTGGAGGGCATCTGGCAACATGGCTGCCTGTGCTGGCAGTGCCTTCCCCTACAGATGGTAGCCAGAAAGCCTCTCGCCATCCCCAGGTGTCTGAGGCCTGGTCTGGGAGGGGCTGGGAGTGGTGTGTAGTCATCACGAAGCAAGGACCACAAGTCCAAGTAAAATTGCAGGTCCTAGCCCACAAAGGGCTGCCTTAATTCCTGCTTATTAAAAAAAATCTGAAGTATAATTAGGTATTACTTTTTTAGGGGTGGGGGTGATACTAGGAATTAAAGCCAGAATTGAAGCCTTCACACTGGGCCTTTTAAAAGTTTTTTTGAGATGGGATCTCTCTAAGTCACTAAACCTCCCAGGTTGGGTTGGAGCTTGCAGTCTTCTTGCCTCAGCCTCCCAGGGTGCTGGGATTACAGATGTGCAGTACTACACCCAACTTGATATCTCCCTTCCTTCCTTTCTTTCTTAAAACACATAACATCCTTACAGCACTCTGCCCACCTGAGAACGGCAGTGATTGCTGTGGGTTTGGGGAGCATGGCTGGTACTTTGTGTACATCGCAATCAGCCTTATTTGGTCAATTTCCTTATATCTCAGTGTGCCTCAATTTTCTCTTTTGTACTTAGTGCTATGTGTGTACCTTCTCCTTCTGGCTGCTGGAAAGACTCAAGGAGATAATTCATAAAATATTGTGGTACTCCCATGTTAGCACCTGAGCCCTTAGTTTATCTCATTTTATGCTCTCACTGTTAACTGTGCAGTTACTGTATACTGTGATGCCTGCCTGCCTGTCCCCTCCTCAAGTAACGACTGGTCTCAGCCACATGACACCTGAGAGATAGGAGGGATGGCTGGAAAGAAGACAGGTTGGTGGACTTCATCAAATCCCCTAGTTCTGCAAATTTTTATGGTTGTGGTACCCCAGAAGGTACCAACAGTATAGTCGTCAAGTGTAACCTTTCTAAATGCGAAAAGAATAAATCAATAGTATGTGATTTTTGTCTTGTTTCAGGTAATAGGAGGGAATCACCCCATGTGAGTCATTGTTTAATGGAGGTGACCTTCCAAATTTAGTCATTTCCAGGTGAATTTAAGTTAAATGATTAACCAGTGATGCATGTGCAGTTAAAAAGTTGAGCCTTCTCTGGGACATCTTTCCTCTCCAGGTCTTTAACAGACTTACTGTTCTTGCTTAGCAGCACACTGTGGTAATGTCTTCTTTGGCCAGCTGGAGTGTAAAAGTAGCTTGATCCTCTGTCAGCAGTTTCCCTGGGATTTTCAGGGCCAAGGGGGTCTCCCTTGGTTAGGAAGTCTCCACCACCCTCCCTGCCAAGGCCAGTTGCACACTGTTCAGCCTTGTGTACCTGCAGGGACATGTTTCTCTTGGCCTGGGCGCTCCAAACAGCACTTGCCACCTGCATTGGGCTGTGGGTGTGCCTGTGCCTCAGCCCTCCCTCATCTGTGACCTCCAAGGTACAGGAAGGGAACAGATTTCCTACCTAGAGGGCGTATCAGGAAACCGCCTATGAAATCAACAAATACGAAACTCCCAGAAAGGGGGGACTGAGTGACACAGCTCCGTGAACACTAACTCTGCTGCTTCGCATCAGTGCGGGGCCGTGCGAGGTCTCAGGTAGCTGTTCCGAGTTCTGTTTCTGCTGTCCAGTGGCTGTCAGCTGTGTGACAGAATGAGAGATGGGGACAGAGGGTCCTTCCTCCCAAACACAGTGGGCTTTACCATTTAGCTAGCGTGTGCTTTAAGCCAGGGACTGGGCCACCTGCTTTACAGACAGAATCTTACGGAGGGTCTGACCACCTCAGAGGCAGGTCCTCTTGGCCCGTTTTACGGACAAGGGAAGTTAAACAACTTGCCAAACAGCCCAACTACAAGTAATGAAACCAGGTGCAAACCTAGACAGTCTGATGTGGCTCTACTGGGTCACATGGGCCCAGCCAGGGGCTGAGCACTGCTTACTAGGCAGCAAGAGCAGGAGCTGATGTGGAAGGTATTCTTGACGACGTTGCCTGTGGATTCCAAAGGAATAATTTGAAAGCTACTGATGCAATGTTACCCTGCTTCCTAAAGCTCCTTGGGTTTTCTTCATAGCCTTTTAAAAAAATTCCCTTCAGTTAAATACTAGCATTAAATATTTAGGAACTCTTGTAATAATAGAGTGGGAAGGGGAGAGGAGATTTTTTTTCTAGTCACAAGTGAGTTGATTGTATTGGTGAAATGGCTTTCATATCTAGCACATTCATTTCATGTAAAGTGTAACTATGTGGCAAATTATTCTAAAAACATGAATTGGTTGTCCATCTAAGCATGAAGAGAATTTCTTCTGCTTGCAGTATTTTACTTAAGTTCATTTTCAAAATAGGATTGATTCTGCCTGGTTTTCTGCATCAGTTTTAAATTTTTGACTTTTTTTTAAGGCAGTGATTCATAACCTTAGGATATGTTTATTTTCCATTACAATTTCTTGATTATCTCTTTGTTAATGTTATTTCTATTGCTCCTTTTTTTCTTTTTTGTCTGTTTACTTTTGCCATATCAAAGTAGTCTCAAATTGCTATTTACTATCTACTCTGCCATCTCCTTCCTTCGCATACCTAAGGGCACAGCTACGCATTTTAGATGGGTGTAGAGGAAAAGAAATCTGAAAGACCTTATACATTTTCACCTTGCACTTGCTTCCCTTTAATCACTCCTACCAACAGATTTTCAAACTCCGACCTTCTAAGGAATACTACAAAAACTATAATTGATTATTATTATGCTTAAGTGTTTTTATATACACACACATTATAAAATATTCTAATCGATACCATCTCCCATAATATTCCTACTGTATCCCACTGTTCTCCAAATAATAGAAAATGTGAAGTGTACTTTGCTTCCTTCTACATTCCTTCGTACTTTATCTCTTTTCTCAAATGCAGAATGTTTTCTTTACAACTTTATCTTTCCAGTGATTTAGAGTATTCCTGGTATGACAGGTTGTTTCTCTAATACAGAGGCTTCCACAAGTTAAGTTTCCTGGTGGATGTTTCTTTAACCAATTTTCCTTCTCTTTTCATTGGTCTGAAATCCCCACATGACTTTGACCCTAGGAGACCCCTCGTTTATCCTTTAAATTGTGCACTGCCAGAAGTGAAGGGAATGTTTTTCACTTGCCTGTTGTCTTCACATGCAGGACTTCTTTTTTTTTTTTTTTTTTTTTGAGACAGGGTCTCGCTTTGTACTTCAGGCTGACCCTGAGCTCACTATGTAGCCCAGGCAAGCTTCGAACTCAGCAGTCCTCCTGCCTCTGCCTCCTGAGTGCTGGGATCACAGGCGTGAGCCACCATGCCCGGCACTGTGGTATGTGGTATTGATTGCTGGTGGGCGTGAGTCACCACGCCCAGCATTGTATGTGGTTTCCGGGGATCGAACTCAGGACCTTGCACTTGCGAGGCAGGCACTGGAACCACTGAGCTAAATCTATGGCCCACATGCAGGACTTTTTAGGAGGCAAATTCTCTTGCCCTCTGGTTCTTTGCCAATTTCTGAACTCTATTCAGCTAGATCAAGTGCTGCTATAATTAGAGGGATTTTGGTAGTAAACTGCAGACATAGATCAAAATCATAATAGTAATGTCAAGGGTGGTGGCACAGGCCTGTAATCCCAGCATACTGGGTGGCTGATGCAGGAGGATCACAAGTTCCAGCCTACCCTGGGAAATTCATGGAGATCCTGTCTCAAAGAATTTTTAAAAGCTGAGTATGTATCTCAAGATACAGTCGTGGGTTCAATTCCTAGCACCCCCTCCCACATAAATCAAATGATAATCATATGAAATATTAAAAGACCCTCCCAAATCGTTGAGGTGGGGAGTCTCATCTTGTGTAAAGTAAACCAATTCATGTTCATTTTGTATATGCCTTCTTTAATTTTGAGTAATAAAGATAACCAAATATCAAAAGTGTGATAATATAATCAAAACAGTTACTACTACTTGGTCATATTTACTTCATCTTATTTTTATTAATAACAACAATACTTCTGGTGATGCTGACATATTCTGCCCCTGCCCCCCACCCCAGATGTAACCAGTGTAGGAACACAGTTTGGGTTATTTCAGTCCAGTCTTGTATGGCCACAAACCTGAAATCACATTTTGCATACTTTTAAGATTTCAAGTGAAGAAACAAAGGGCTGTATTTTTGAGACCTAAAACAGTTTGTAACTTCTTTTGCAAATCCCAGTGCCCTCTGATTATTCCAAATTCTCTAAACAAGTCAAAACTTCACCTTTCAAATGGGGTCCTCGCCTGCTGGAGCCTCATTTCTCTCAGCACCAGGCTGTGGACCTGAGCCAAAGTACTAGTATTTCCTATTTGTAAGTGATAAGAGGGGGAGGTGGTGGCTTTCGGAGATCAGGTTTCAAGTGCAGCCCTGGTTTTTATGTGTGTGGGAATGGCCACAAAGGAAAACACAGCTGAGCTGCATTCTGACTCTTCCTGTGAAACCTGTTCGCGCGCCCTGCAGCAGACCTGGGTAAGAAGCTTTCCCTGACACAGCCTCGGGTGAAATAGGTGCCTGGATTCAAAGTAACTCACTTCCCAGGAAGGATAGTGGGAGGCCTCACCACCACCGCCGGGGCGCCCCACTTTAGAAAGTCTCTCTTCTGGGAAAATCTATCAGCAAGAACTTTGCTCTGTTCTCCTGGCTGGGAGGAAGGAGGAGACTGGGGAGGTGTCACTTGCCAGAGTTGCTGATGTCAGTGGTGTATCAGCCGTGGGAGGCTCGGTTTGTGAAACCGAGTTACACCTAAGTGTCTTATGAAACTCGGATCAGAGCACAGCGGAGCTGCTGTCCCGGCGCAGTGCGGGGCAGGTGGAAAAAACCCCGAGATTTTCCCCTCCCATCTCTTCCATGCTTGGAACTTTGGGATTTAAAGAAATGAAAGCCTCAAGTCTACAGACATTGTACAAAGTCGGTATGTAGCTTTCTGCTTTTTGTTAATTCCTCTTTGAACCGGGCGAGTGTTACAGGTCAGGCACCTACATGCTCAGAGCGCGGAAGGCTGTCTTCTTGGTGTGCGTGGATTTGCTCTGCTGGGTTGGGGTCCCAGGGCCATCAAGGGTCCGGTCTGAGCACTCTTGGCTCATGGCTGTACCTGTCTGCACGAGAACCTTCATCTTACCCTGTTCCTGTGAGAAGTTTTGGTTCCTGTCCTCCAGGAAATGCTTTTGTTGAGTGTACATCGCCGAAAAATTCTTATTAGTTAGACTATTTAAAAATGTTCTTTTCATATCCTTTGAGCATAATTTAAAAGTTCGGTTAGAGACTTAATAATGAAATTAAACTGCTACACTGGTGTATATTTCCCTAATAATAAGACTGGGGACACAGTACAGACACTTGACTGCAAAGTCCACACTGAGACCCTTGTAAAAACACCAGGCTAGTGCAGGGCTGTAGTAGAAGGATTTGGAAACGAGCCCCCAAAATACAGCAAGGCAGACTTAGTGTTGTGAATAAGCATCTTTTTACCAGATTATTTGCCTTTCAAGTGCACATTTTTGATAGTGTTTCTTCCATCAAGTAACATCCATACTGAGTCCAGCACCAGAGGTCGGGATCTCTTTACACAAACTGGAGGCTTTAGTGTAGAAACCAGAGGGCCAGCTCCAGCGTACACACACACACACACACACACACACACACACACACACACAGTTTTCGGTGCTTGACTTGTGTGACATTTCGGGGAACTTTGCTAGGTGAGAAACTGCCGTCTCAGATACTCACCTCTGTGTGTGGGGGGGGGGGTTCTCTTACTTTCACTTTGCATTCATTTGAAATTTAATCTCTGATCTTACTGTAGCATCACTTGCAGTATCTTTCCATTTAAATACGAAATCAACATCTCAGAGCGGAATGTTCATGCTTACTGGAATTTATGCAGATTTCCTCATTGTTTAGTTGAGTCAGAGGAAACACTGTAGGCATGTTCCCTCACACATGTTTGGTTTTATTGTTCAGGGAAGACTCATTGGTGAGGTCTAGTTGTTAAGGTTACTGTCAGAGGAAGAAATAAAATGGCTTTAGGTTATAGTTGATTTGTAAAAGAATGAATCATTTTGTGCTTAATCTTATCCATCGTGGGAATTTAAAATCATTTGATTATTAAGCTGTTATATAGACTTAGTAGAAATAAGAGTTATTAGACCTGTGTGATTTTCTCATTTATTTCATATTTTAGTTATTCCAGTGGAAACAGCTAGAGAATTTATATTTTCGTGAGAAAAAATTTGCTGTTGAAGTTCACGACCCACGAAGGTAAGGATCAGAGAGTTTTGCCCAGTCCCAGTCACTTTGTGAATAATGCTGTTATGAATATTTGTAAATGGGTTTTGATGTGAATATATGCTTTCATTTCTCTTGGGTCTGTACCCCACTTAGGAGTGGAATTTCAGAGCCAAACAGTAGCTCTGTCTTTAACTATTTTTCCCCCAGTACTGGGGATCAAACTCAGGACCTTGTGCTTGAGAGGCAGGTGTGGCACCACTGAGCTAAATCTCTGGCTTTCTCTTTAACTTTTAAGGGAGCTGTTAGACTTTTCCAAAGCACAGGATTACATACTCCACAGCAATGTACATGGTTCCAAGTTCCCCACATCCTCACTAACATTTGTTACCTTTAGTGTATGTGTGTGTTCATGCATGTTTTATAGCCATCCTAGTGGTATGAAGTGGCTTCCTCCTGTTTTTTTGATCTGTGTTTTTCTCAAGACTAATGATTTAGCTTCTTTTCATGGGCTTACTGGGCCATTGTTATCTATTCAGATCCTTTACTCTTCTTGCTTTCTTGGGGTTTTTTTTCTTTTTTCTTTCTTTCTTTTTTTTTTTTTCCTGGACTAGAGATTGAATCTAGGCCCTTCACACTGATCAGCACCCCCATCCCACCCCTTTATAAGACAGAGTCTAAGTTGCCCTTACTGGCCTTGAACTTGCGAGGCCACCCTCCCTGTCACTGCCACAGTAGGCTCCTTGGCTCAGTTTTAATTTTTGTGTTCCTGGTCATTTCAAAAGATAAAACAACAGTTGCCAGGCTATCAGCTTAACTCCAGGTCAGGATATAGGTTCTCTAAGCTCTTAAAAGAACTTAATCAGTTCCCAGGGGCTACTTGCTGTCCCCAGATAACATTTATTGATGTTTGGTGGATGGAGGGATGGGAGGAAGCAGCTGTGACAAAAGATGACCCAAGGAGATAGGGCAGATTCTTACAAAGAACATTAGCGCGCACACGCACGCGCACACGCACACACACACACACACACACACACACACACCCTCCACAATGTCTGTCTGCCTCCAACCTCCACCCTTCTCCTTCCCTGTCACCCACACCTCTCCTCCTATGTTCTCCTCCGCCCCCATCTTCTTTTCTCTTTTCATCCAGTGCGAAAGTAGCCAGTTGGGGATTTGTATCTTTTCAGCCACTACCATTGCAGACATCCTTGATAATGTCAGTGCAGGCCACGTATAGCTAGAACTGAAATACTCTTTCTTTACCTTGAAGTTAGTGCTTATCCTACAGGTCCTAGTTACTCCGTTTTTAAAATCTGGCCTGGGCTAGGTGTGGTAGCTCACACCTGTAAGCCCAGGGCTCAGGAGGCCGAAGTAAGAGGATTGTTGTGAGTTTGTGTCTTGCTTGGGCTACAAAGTGAGTTTGGGGCCAGCCTGAACTATAAAGAGAGACCCTGTCTCAAAAATAAAAACATAAAATAAATAAAATAAAACATGGCCTGGGCTGGGAATTTAGGTCAGTGACACCAAGCCTGTCTTTTAAGCACAAGTTCATGACCTCAATATGCAGTACTGCATAAAAAACAAAAATGGCCTTTATGCCTTTATTCTCTGTTGCTCAACATGGTCCCATACTTGTATGGTTTCTAACTTCTTATACAGCTTTCCATTTGACTAACTCCTTATCTGCTTTCCAGTGCATGTGTAGTGTTTTTCTATGGGCTAGTTGTACAAAAAGAGATAGGTCTGAGTAGTTTGATCATAAAAGAATAAAATCAGAAACTCAGCCCCATTCAGCCTAAACCAATACAACAAAAAGACAGGAAGAAGGTGCCTGTGACCACATCGCTCATGGGCACATTTGCTGTGGGGCTGGGCAAGAAGTGAGTAATTCGAGTACTTCACATAATCTTTCAGGATTTCAGTGTCTAGAAGAACCTTTGGGCAAAGCGGTCTCTTTGTGCAAACCTGGTATGCAAACTCTTCTCTCATCAAGTCCATCTGGGTAATGGCCATTAGCCAGCACCAATTTTACCTGGACCGGAAGCAGAGCAAAGTAAGTTGGGAAGTTTCTCTACTGCAACTAACCCTGGTCCTTCCATCGCTTTACTTCAGAAAATAAGCTTTTTCAGAAAACATGCAAGTACATGAATTTTGTTCTTCAAGGGTTTTTCTTTAACTTTACTACCAGCTGTTTGCTTTTTCATGCATTTAAAATATAGGCAATACATATATAGTTGATGTAAAAGTTATAAGATTGATATACATATGTGTGTACATTGGTAACATTTTTAAGTTGGGGACTGAATCGTGCTATGAGAGTTTCATATAATTATGAAAACATTTTAGATATAAAGTTTGTCTCATTTTTTTTGTGGAGTGTCGGTTAAATATTAATCATGTCATTAATGTAAAATGTGTTCATTTGCATTGACTCCATTCCAATATCATTTGCATCATAGGCAAAAATTCCTTCAGCCAGGAGTTTAGATGATATTGCCATGGATCTGACAGATATGGGAACACAAAGGGTGTCTAAACTGGTGACACTGGAGGCCAAAAGCCAGTTCATCATGGCCAGCAATGGCAGCTTAATTTCCTCAGGTAACATCATAGCATCAGACAAAGTGTGAGCATGTTTTGTCATAACTTATTTTAAATATATATTCTGACTCACTTTGGAAATAAAAAGTGTGCCAAAACCATATGCAACCATGTTGAATACAGTATTAAAGATTATAAAGAAAGTTAAATTATAAATGGGATGTTTAAGCAATATTAGATGCAGAGATAGGGAGTCCCTAAGGGTGACTTGAAAGGACATTTTTTTCCCTTTAAATCCTCTCACTTTGTTCTGTGAGTCGTTTTTCATTGGCCTGACTAATTACCCAAATGATATGAAATGCTGTACAAAGATGATTTTACAAGTCACCCCCCAAATTTACTTGCTGCCCCTCAGTCCTTCTAGAAATTCAGAACTCATGACCTATTTCTTGATTTGTCCCATCGAAATCTCAGTTACTTTTAAAGCTGGAGCAGGAGCTTCCTTTGCATGGAACACACCTTTGCCTTGCTTGTTGACCTACCCAAGGAATATCTTACTTTCCTTCCTGCTTACAGAAACGTTGTTTTTCCTTGGGTAAAGTGTTTCACTTCCAATATGGCCAAGCTAAGAAGCACAAGGAGGGTTCATTTTCTTAGCAGCCTCCATTGATGCCCATAAGCATGAAAAAAATGTTCACTAGTTTCCTTTTATTATTTCAGAAACAAGGAGAAAAGAAGTAAACTGGCATTTAATAGTAGATTTGGCTTCCCAGTCCTTTGTCCTTCCCAAAGGAAGGAAACAGGCTTTGTATAAACCCGCACCCCTCCTCCACCCCAGGTTCTCAAGACTCAGAAGTGAGTGAAGAGCAAAAGCGGGAGAAAATCCTGGAGCTCAAGAAGAAGGAGAAAGTACTGCAAGAAAAACTCCTTAAAAAAGTCGAGGAGTTGAAGAAGATCTGTTTGCGTGAGGCTGTGAGTGTCCTCGCTTCCAGGGCTCCTCAGCTTGTGTCAGAGGGCTATGGCCTGGTCGGTTTTAGGCCCCTGACCCTGTCCTGTTTTACAGGAGCTCACAGGCAAAATGCCAAAGGAATATCCGCTGAACGTCGGCGAGAAGCCACCTCAGGTCCGGAGGCGTGTGGGGACTGCGTTCAAGTTAGACGACAACTTGCTGCCAAGTGAAGAGGTATGAGTACAGGTCCGAGCCTTTCTGTGAAGCACAAAACAGAAATTATACTCCCCAGGGTCAGTGCTTTAGCTCAGCAGTTCCAGCGCCTGCCTAGCAAGTGCAAGGTCCTTGGTTCAATCCCCAGTAACCACGTACAACAATACCCAACCTGGTGACTCACACCCACCAGCAATCAGTACCACATACCACAAATGCCAGGTGTGGTGGCTCACGCCTGTAATCCCAGCAGAGAGGCAGAGGCAGGAGGATTGCTGAGTTTGAGGTTTACCTGAGCTACATAGTGAGCTCAAGGCCAGCCTAAACTATAAAGCGAGACCCTGTCTCCAAAAAAAATTTAAAAAGACAGAAATTATACCCCCCAAACCACAGAAAGAATTAAATGAATCCTCAATATTTATAAACTGAGAGATAGTATTGTAAGAATGGAGAACACAGCCTATTCCTTTACTTATAACAGTAGCCTTTTGCAAACAGCTTAATCTCTCTGAAGTCTCAGTTTTCAGGTTTCATTTTCTCCATACTCAAAATGGGGAAAAGACTGTAAATCCCCTACAAAGGATGTGATCAGTATTGAATGCAATAACACATGTGCACCGTTTAGTATAATTCAGTTAAAAATGTTGACAGCCAGTCAGCCAACAAAAACCAACACATGATTCTTGTAGAATGTTACTATCTTGGCTTTGGAAGACAATGTCTGAATCTGTTAGTAAAAGAGTGAGCTTTTGCCGGGCGTGGTGGCTCATGCCTGTAATCCCAGCACTTGGGAGGCAGAAACAGGAAGATTGCTGAGTTCAAGGCTTGCCTGGGCTACATAGTGAGCTCAGGACCAGCCTGAACTACAAAGCGAGACCCTGTCTCAAAAAAAAAAAAAAGAGTGAGCTTTGTTAGGTTGAGCACTCACCTTGTACCTAGCCATAAGCTAAGCAGTACACATACGTAATGTTGTGTCATCTTCAGCATCTTTTATAAGGTGGTTACTAGCTTCCTTTTACAAATGAAAGAACTGTAGCATTAAAAAATTAAGTAGCGGGCCGGAGGGTTAGCTCAGTGGTTCCGGTGCCTGCCTCGCAAGCATAAGGACCTGAGTTCGATCCCCGGTTACCACATATAATGCTGGGCGTGGTGGCTCACGCCTGTAATCCCAGCACT
>PVIC010024245.1:0-26147 GCA_004025085.1 Thryonomys swinderianus | reverse complement strand
TCACCAAAACACAAGGAGCAGGGATAGCACCTGGGAGACCAATCTGATTGCTAGGTGACAGATCTGGAGTGAGGCAGGAGGAGGTAGGAAGCAGGACTAATGCAGTCGCCTAGAGGTGAACAACGTTGATGGATTAGGATGTAATCAGGCAGGATTTATTGATGCACTGGATGCAGGGAGCCAGGACGGGGAAACTCTTGTGAATGACTGGACAGTAGCGCCATGCTTCTTCCATGATGCTGTGCAATGTCACTTCTCTCCATGGAGCCTGTGGTGGCTTCTCTGTGTGCCGCCCTCCGTTCCCCTGAGAGCTCCTTCTACACTGCGCTAGCAGCTGAGCTCCCAGTCAGTCGCCTCCCTCAGCTCATGATGACCCTACCCGGAGGGCAGGGGCCAGGCAGGGTGCCCAGCCCATGGACATTAGCACACCTGCTAAATGCCTGCAAGGTTCTAAAATGCCGTAAGGTGCCAAGAACATACATCCTGAGAGTGGACAAAGCCTGCAAGTTCCCTAGAGAACCAGAAGAAAGGGCCCCATTCATTTCACACGGCTGATACCTAAAGGTCTTGGTTGGAGATCACTCCCATCAGCTTTCTGCTACCCAGACAGGAGGCTGCAGCCTTTTGGAACATTCTAGACAACACTAGGGGTTCTGAGGTCCTGCTGGATTTGTGTTGAGCTGCAAGAAAAGCCGCTGATATTCTCTGCTCCATTGGTTCTGAATTCTTCTATGATTAAAAGGCTCCCTGTGCAACTGGTACTCTAGTCCAGAGCGGCCAGTGTCACTATACATTACTAAATTGTCACTCTGCCTTTTCCTTCCTCCCTGTCTTGCTGTGCCCGAAACAGCTCTGAATATTTCCTCCCGGATGTCTTCCTGAATGGCCCCGAATGTCAGTAATCTCTTGGAAACTGGCCACCACCGCTGCTGTTAACGTCTGGGTTGTCAGGCCTCTAACAGCCTTTGAATTTGTCATGGGCTATTAACTAGCTAACTCTTCATTAAGTGTTGGTAAAGATCAATTTCTGGGGGGGCTGGTTTGGCTCCTTTAGTTCACTAAATGGGAGGAACAGATGTGTCTGCTCACATCTCCCACAGTTTCCCTCTGTAGGAAAGAGTAGCCCAGGCGCTGGGCAGTAAATTCTTCACTCCCAAGGTGTTGGGCAAAATTAGCTTGTGTTGCCATGGTGAGCACCAAGCAAAGGGAGCGAAGGGGCAGCGGTAACAGTGCAGGGGTATGGAGGAGGCCAATTGCTGGCTCCTTTCACTCAACTACACCAAACAAACACTGCTGATTGGCTCAGGAATAAAGTCCTCACCAGGACTGAGCCAATCACATTGCTTCTCCTGGGATAGAAGTTAAGGGGTTTGAATAAGTTGGGGATTGGGGCTAGCACCCAATCTATAGGGGTGCAGAGCCTAGAATGGGAAGTCACTATGAATGATATAGGTACAAGCAAGGACAAGGTGCACTGGGATGGGACAGTGTATGCTTGGCTTTCAACCTTCCAAGCTATTTCTGTGCATCCCATCAAATCTCCTCTTGCTCCCAGCTGCCTGCAAAGTATCCCATTGCATCCCTAAAATAACCCTGCCACTGGGTACCCTTTCCTTGGACCCATAGGCTTTGATGTCATCAGAACAACCCGGATTCAAATTCTGGCTCTGGTGCTTTGTTATCAGCTCAGACACAACCTCCTCAGACGTCATTTTCTTTATCTAGAAAAGGGTCCTAATACCACACATTGCTAGGTTATTGTGAGCATTAAATGACTCAGTGTAAGTCAAAGGACCTGTCTCGAAACAGTAAATAACTCGTGAAATGGTTATAATGCTCTAACACTGTGATTCTCAATGCAGGAGGGAAGTTTACTGTCCCAGGGACATTTGGCAACATCTGGAGACACTTCGGGTCACCACAGTTAGGGAAGGGTGGCCTGGGCACCTAGTAGAGGCCAGAGATGCTGTCAGCTCCCACAACACACAGGACAGTCCCAACAGCTGTCCGGCTGGGGAAACAGCACTGTGATGTCTGGGTCACTGCTGCCTTGTGGGCCAGGAACTGCTTCCCACTGGTGGCAGAACCAGCTTCTGATCAGCGGGACTAGGCAGCTTCTGGAATCTTTGTCGGGAAAGGGTGAAGGAGTAGCAGCCTCGTTTCAGTGTTGGGAGAGACACAGCCAGCTTCAGACTGGCCACCAGGTTCTCAGAACTGATGGGCAGAGCGGGGGTGGGGGAGGAGGTCCCTGGCCACAGTGAAATGTGGATGTCGGAAGTTGCTTATTGGGATCCTGACCCGAGACGGCCTTGTGACAGAGCTGTAAAGCAGTTCCTGGGAAGAAATAAGTGTCAAAGACCGGCAAGTGGCAGTGCGGGGCCTGCCCAGTCTGCTGAGACCTTGGGCACGGGACAGTAGTGTCAATGGAGCTTTCAGTATGACTCAGAAGGACCCCAACGTGAGTGTGAGGGCAGGCTGGAGATGGGCATATCAAGTTATAGCTATAGCTCCAGGGCACAGGGCTGAGCTGGAAGGGAAGAGGCTCAGGCAGCTAGAGAGGAGAAGAAAGACGCACTGCCAAAAGCAATTTGGATTTCAAACGATATAAAGGATAAACAATTTGAATCACACAGGTTTTGCCACTTTAAATAGAAGGACCAGAGAGACTACATATTCTTCGGCAAGCACTATACCCACTGAGCTATAGCCCCCAACCCTCACATATTTTAGTGGCTCAGGCCAACGGGGAGTGGCTCTCCATGTATGGTCCTAAGTGGCAGGACCAGCAGTGCCTGGGAGCTGGTTAGAAATGCTGGTGGACTGGACCCCGGCAGCCCTGGTGAGTCAAAGGCAAGCTGTTGCGATTGGTTCTGACTCTATAATCAAAGGAGGACCTATCTAGAGAGACCAGAAACCGGTAAAGTGTGGTGAAACCTGAGGCTTTAGGCCTCTGGGGCATGAAATTCTAGGCTGGGCTCATCCTCTTCTCAGGGTGGTCTTCTTCCTGGAGTAAACCGAGGCAGCACCAGTGAGCGACATGGTTACTGATGTGGCTCAGTGACTGCAAACTGTCACTGCAGAGGGGACAACTTTTATTTCATCTCAACAGAACTACAATCTCTGACACATTTGCAGAGAAAAGATATTTTATATAATTCTGTTACTCATCCAGACTTTGCCTCTACTGGGCTATACAACAAAGATGGTCCTCTTTTGAAGAGACACTTGCCATGGGCTTTTCAATATCATATAGCTTCCAGCCCAACAATGCACATGGCTCTCGGACCTCTCAGTTCCTTCATTAATACCATGAGAGATTCCCTTCCTGCTCCAATTAAGTGTAAGATTAGCCCTGGAAGTGTCCATCAAAGCCACAGAAGATCCGATATCCCAGCTGGGAAATGGCAGTGTAGCAGATGGTGTGGTCCAGGCCCTTTGTTAGCTCCCGGGCTGCCCACGGATACACAGGCCTGTTAACATCTCTCTCATGGGAACCAGCAATACAGGCTGGGTTTGAGCGCAAAGGCTGCATCCAAACCTGAGCCTCAGAACCTGCCAGCTGAGTGACAGAAGTCAAGTGACCAGAGATACTAATAATATCTCTTTCGTTGGGTGGCTCAGAGGCTTACGTAACTACACAGGCTGGCACTCAGCAGTCACTCAATAAATGCACCTTGCATCTGCCCAGTAATGAACGCTGCATTGTATGACACAGAAAACAAATGGCTTGGCTTGGGGAATGAGGACATTTGTTATTTATAAGGCTGAAAATGTGAAAGCCACAGAATGACCTCCAGTGGACGACAGACTACATCAATCAGTTGATTGGGCTATTATACAGCTATTACAAATTCTGCTTAAAGACAAATCAGTGGGAGGGGAAAATTCTCATGATACAGTGGGTAGAGAACAAAGATAAAATATACAAGTGGCATAGTACCAGCTATGTAGAAATAATATATACTGTAGCTATGCCTGTACATTCAGTTCTTGAAATATATACAAAAGTAATTTCTGGGTGGTGGAGCTGTGATTTTATCTGTTTATTTTTCTGTTATTTAAAACATTTTTACAGTGAGTATGTGTTGCTCTAAAAGCATGAAGTTTTAAAAATTAATTTTAGAAATAAGGGAGCAAGATTTGAGCAGAAGCTGGGCCAGTGTTTGGAGAAGAGGGGGAGAAAGAAATTTCCCATGCCAGGGAAAAGCAGATGGAACTGTAGAGCAGGTGTGGGGAGGGCGTGGAAGGTCCGTCTGTCTGAAGCCAAAGAGTGAGAAGGGAGGTCAGTGAAGGTGGGCCGAGGGGTGGGAGGGCCAGCCTGGGAGACACCACAGCGTCAGACAGGCTGGGTTCACCGCTCAAGTTGGCAGAGGAACCACCTCAGGCTCCAGGGCCAGGGAGAGCTTAGGAGAGAGCAGTGCCGGGGCCACATCCATTCCCGGAGGAGAAAGACTGAGGGCTGAGCGATCCAGGAGAACAGCTGCTGATGGGAATAGGTCTGGGGGAAGGACTGGGGCAGAGAAGCTTCGGGAGGAACGTTCAGCAGGGCTTCTGTGTGCCTGGCTATGGCGGGAATGGCTGGAGGGAGGCAAAGGAGCCTCTCGGTTGCCGCCTCCCCACACAGTAGGGCGGTTGCTGAAAGTTGAAGGGGAGGAGAATTCATTGGGTGCTTCAGCAGGAAGCACAGGCCTGGAGCTGCAGCTGATCTGGATGGACTGACAGGAGCTGGGCGGTCTCTGGAGAACTGAGTCTAGATCCTAAGAGGTGAGAAATTGCATTTGTGGCCTGCAGTGTGGACACCACATCTACCCTGGGCCCTGATGCTATGAGAGCTGGACACAGAGAAGAGGAGGAGGAGGAGGAGGAGGAGGAGGAGGAGGATCCAGACTGAATGTAGGAGGAGGGTGGGGCAGTCCGCAAAGGTCCTTGGGGGAGGCAGAGGCCAGCCGAAGCTTGGGTGACGGCCCAAAGACAGAGTCCCAAGGGGACCATAAAGCGGCCTGGGAGTGGGGCGGGGGGAGCCAGGCAGCAAGAGAGGCTTAAGCTTCTCCGAGCTTCCTCAGCCTGACCTCTAAAATTTGGGATTAGCATCTCGAACTCTTAGGGCTCTAAGGACCAAATGAATTAATGTGTATAACATACTTGACATGCAGGTTTTAAACACAGATGTGGTTCATCAGGTGGAAATAAAGTGACTAAGATGTAGTGGGTGGAAAAACAGGGACCAGGAACCAGGAGAGAATTTCACATCAGGAAAAATGCAAACGACACCAAATTACTGAACCAATGGGAACCTAATTATCAGCTGACATTCAAACAGGTGTGGGGGTGGGGTGGAGGGGTGATCTTGACCAAAGGGCAGCAAAGCCATCTCACACAGTTTGGGCTACACAAGGTGGCCTGGAAATGAGTTTATCCTGGAGCTGACCTTCCTGCCAACCTGGATCAGGGAGCAGCTGGCCCTGGTGTCTGGAACCTGCTATTTCTGGTTATGTCAGCAGAGTCAGAACCTTTAATATTCCACATTTAATCCTCACCATGTCCTGCTAGAGTGCATCAGGGTGGAGGGTCTTTCTGATCTCACATTGCCTTCTACCTCCTCATGACATTATCAAAGGCCTCTTCCCGAGGTCCGATGCAAAAGTGAGTAATATTGCCATGTAACAAGAGCAAGAAGAACAGTAAGCACTTGTCAGGGGCCAGCTGCTTGGTTCCTGCTTGTTTTTGTGGCCTGCAGTGGGGAGACAGAGAGTGTCTATAACCCCACAGGCCAAACTCTCTTTGCATCTGTACTGTCTTAGCTTTATGACTCAACAGGTCCGAGTGCTTCCTTCCAGCTTCCTGCCACTGGGCCAAGAGCTAAGCCGGCTCTACTGGGACTGGCCAAGGAACAAGGTCAAGTCACCTGACTTCTGATGGAAAGCAAACCTGTACCTTTGGACATCACAGCTCAGACAACTGAGCCAAGGGAATCTCAAATGACCAAGGAATCATGGTTGTGACAATGACACAGGATGGGCCACAAGAATTTGTACCATGAACCTAGATCAGAGAAGCTCATCCTATCATCTTGCTTCTAAAATCTGTCTTCCAGTAACTCTGGGACCACCTGAGTCATCCTGCTACAATGGACTCCTTAAAACCTGCTGGTGACCACTTATGCTTTAAAAGATTATCTGACCCTCTTGGCCTGGGTATGGTGCCCCACTGAGTTACATGACCTTTCCACTTCATGGTTTGTCCTGTGCCTGCTGGTCTCTTTCTGTCTCTATCTGTGTGTTTCTATCTCTCTCTCTGTATCTCTGTCTTCTGTCTCTGTGTCTCTGTCTCTGTCTCTGTCTGTCTCTGTCTCTCCTTTTTCTTTCTTTTTGAGGCAGGGCCTCCCTAAATTGCTAGGTTGCCTAGGTTGGGTTTGAACTTGTGAACCTCCTGCCTCAGCTTTCTGAAATGCTGAGTTTACAGAGAAGTACCACTGAGCCTGGCTACAACTTGCTGTTTCTCACGTTCATGTTCTGCCTAGTGCCATGCAGCATCCCTTCTGCCCAGAGTGTCTGCCCTCCCTCCTGGGCTCACTGCCAAGCTTGTATCCACCCTTGTGCTCTGCTGAAGCCCCACCTTCACTGTGGAGCATCCTCTGGCCCCAGACCCATGCTACATAGCCAGTGGGCTGCTTCTCTGCACTGTACAGTGTTTGGACAGTGCCTGGGTCCCATGGGAGCCCTTCAAAGGCTGTGACTCTGGGGTCAGGATCATTTCAAAGGTGAGTGTTCCGCAGTTGAATCAATAATCCATGCAGCTTCTAAGCCTCATGAATGCACTGTCTCCCCAGATGCTGGCCCGACCATCTGTGCCCTCCAGGAATCATTTCCTAGGTACATAACACAAGTCGTAGTGAATCCCTTAAGTTATCCTCCACGTCTCTCTATAACAGTCAACATTTTTCCTTTTAAAAATTAATTTTAGTTTCCTTAGGCGAGATGCTCTGAGTAGGTTTTGCACTGCCTCCGCCTGGCACATATCTGCCTCTGTGGATGCTAAATGGTAACAGTAAAAGGAAGAGTAGAAGTGTTTGCTTAAGGAGAGATGCCAATGGCTGGGTGTAGATCGGAAACAACATGTACCACTGAAACCATCTGGCAGAGCGGACAGGGGGAGCTTCAGAGAAGACAGCACAGAAACCTGGAGCCACAGACAGATTCTTACTCACTTCTGCCCACTGTCTCTAGAAGGTGCAATGCACTTATCATTTAGTTTGAAACTGAGCCTCCTGGCCAGTAAATGGAATAAACCTTCCTACAACTTTCTGCCAACCCTACAATTAAATAATTAGGATGCATTCAGTATTACCTACTAGGAATCTACTGTTCAGAGATTGTCTAAAGGCTTAAAATTCAGTATTTAAATGTCGTGCACCTCTTTGTGTTTATATGCATCAATTTCTGAATTTCTTTCTATACTTAAGATACTTCAGCTCCTTGGGTCTCTATGGTTCTGACTTCAAGCATCAAGTATATGTAGGATGTGCAGAAGGTTATGACTGGGTGTATGTGAATGTACTAAGATCCCTCTGATTCTGCAACTATGACTTTAAGAGAAACTTGACTGTTTCTATCTGAATTTAAAACATATATGTCAAAAAGACCTCATTTTTCATTATGGAAGCCATGGGCAGGTTCAGTCTACAGATATTCTTCTCTGTCTCTAATTCCCTCTCTGAATTCCTGACATACAAAAATGAATACTGTACGTACTTCTGTCTTCTGCTTCATATTAGCTGATTTCATGAATTCTGTTCATTTGACAATCATCACTTGATCTGTGTACTGAAATCTTAGCTCCCTGAAAGGGCTCCCAATCCACTGTGTTGACAATTATTTGTCAGGCATCATCTGGGTTTCCCTTCTACTTGTGTGATGTTTGCACACCCACCAATGTGCACCATGGGATGAACACATGCTGATTGCTGGAAATGCTCCTGAGTTACATGTGTGCAAGAAGGAATAATGGGAACAGATCTCTGTCTTTTATGCTTTAGATCTAAAATATCCCCCCAAAGTGTCTCATGTCAGATGTGGGGCTTTTAGAAGGTGATGGGATGATGGGGGTACTATACACATCAATGGTTTGGTTCACTGGGGGTAGTGTCTGGTTGGAGTGGGTCACTAGGGGCCTAATCCAGAAGAGTATATTCTTATCCTCAGCTTTTTTGTTTTTCTCTGCTTCTTGGCTGCCATAGATCAAAAGGCTTTCATCTGCCTGGCCATGCCATTTCTGCATTTGCACAGCCAACAATGCACTAAACCCTCTGAAACCATAAGACAGAATAAATCTCTCCTCTTTTAAATTGTGGATTTCCAGAATTTTATCCCAGGGATGTGAAGTGATTAACATACTGCATACATTATGTATCTGACATAAATCCAGTTCTACTTTCTGGCCATGCTTGTTAGAGGAGTGGTAGGCATTAACATTTACTGAGTCTCTGTGGACTAGACATTATTTACAAAAGCATCACATCCAACTTGATGTTCATGGGAATGCTGTTGAGTTAAGCATTGGTAAGGAGGAGATAGAAAGTCTGAGATTACATAGGCACAGGCCTCACAATGTGTGGGAAAGAGTAAGAGCTTGTGCTAAGCAGTCTAGAACTGCAAAAGCCACTGACCTTCTTGGTGCCCATCAGACATACAATTCCCAGGCACTGTTCCAGGGTCCATTCAAGACAATTCCATCTGAATGGTTAGTCACTCGGTTTGGAGATGATCAGTAAGTAGCTCCCCAGATGATTGCCATGGGCAGGGATGTCTAAGACTGACAGCAATTCCAGAAGGTCAGAGCCCATTCTGGTCTCTACAAAGCCATCTCACCAGTTACTATTAGCCTCGGGTATCCTCATACCAATAGATGGTCTGCACAAGCAGTGGGGAGGCCAGCAGCACTGCTCAGGTGCTCACTACTTCTCTGAACTTCACTGCAGAGGCAGGGAACCAAGCAGGCCCTTGGCACAGGTGCTCACCAGTGTCATGGTACACTGCACTTGGAACACAGGTGGATCTGCAGTCCATTACTCCACCCTAACTTCTCAGTCCTTCTCAAGGTCTCAAGAGGACATGTGACTAATGTGGGTGACCCTTTTCCTCCTTCATTGCCTACATCCAGCTACATTATAGCTCATATCTACATGCTCCTCCAAACCCTCTTGTGTGCATAGCTGAGGCTTTTGGGAAGTTCCTGGAGCATGAGTTTTTGATACTGATTATGGGTGTGAAAACTGGATTAGCCTGCTGATTGGTTTAGCATAGTTCTTGTTATGGATAGTAGGAAGAACCACCCTGGTTATGGGTGGCACCACCCAATAGGCTTATAGCCTGAATGGAATCAAAAGGGAAAGGAAGTCTCTGCCCACCATCCATGGACTGTTTCTCCTCTGTTATGCCCCTCTATCATGCTGCCTTGCCTTTGAACCAGCTGACTATGGACTGAAACTTCTACAAACTGTGAGTTTAAAATAACCTTTCCTTCTTTAGCTTGAAAGTGTTGGGTATATTGTCCCAGCAACAACAAAGTAACTAATACAAGCCACCACTCATTTCTGGACCTAGGACTTTAAAAAGATACATATTCATTCTCATTTAGCCCTGGAAAATCTCCAGGTACTGCAGATATAGATGCTGATTAAAAATTAGGATTTCCAAAGTGCATCAGCATAGCATAACAATTAACAGTGGGAGCTAACCTGAAATATGGAAGAACTGACCTGTTTGCTTTCATAAGAAAACATCATCTTCTGAGACTGTAATATTTGGATTTCTTGCAAAAATTAAGGAGGGCGCATGGAGGTATAACAGCTTTATCAGTATTGGTTGAGTTGGATGTCAAAATTACATGCCTCCTATAACGTGGCCAGCTTCGCTTATACTGCCATGGGATTTCCTTCCCCATGGATTATTTTTTTTTAAACCGAAGACAAATGATCTCTCACCTTGGTATAGAACTTGGTATTTTACTTAGTAATTTTATAGACATCCACTCACAGATTTTCTTCAGGCCTAACAATAAGGTTATTCAGACTAGGGTGATCATTTTCATCTTAAAGGTGAGTACATACATGGAGACATACAACAACTCTACTGGTTTCTTTGAGGAGCTAGTACCTGAACAAGAGTCTCCTGGTTCCTATGCACTTTGCTGCTCTGTCTCGCTCATGGAAGGTTCTCTCTCATTCACAAATAATTTTGGCAAGTAAGAGAGAAGACCTGTAGCCCCCTCATTGCATGTGTGATGTTAGCCTCTCTATCCGTTACCGAGAACACTAAGGGATCCATGGGAGGTAAGGACAGGCCACTTGGTCATTAAACACCCTGCCAGAATGTTGACTTCTAGGCTAATATGATAAATGGGGCAAGAATAAAAATTAAAAGTCAGTTGAAGGGAAGGAAGCTTTCACGTGTTCGGATTTGTTTTACAGAGGATTATATAGTCAGTTTGATATTGAGAATAAGAATGAGCAAGAACGAGGTGACAACATGCTTTTTGGCAACTCACGCTGGTGTTGCAGCAGTAGGAAGAGATTTAGCCATCTCAGGAATTTTACTCCCGCTGGAGGGGTGGGGTCAGGGCTAATAAATAGGACCCAGGAATCAAATTCCGGGTTTAGCTTTCTGGAAGTTGACTCCCTACCTACGGATATATGACTTCTTTTTGCATTGAGATTTTTGTTGAACAAGGTTAGATTTGGAATCAAATCTAAGTTGGATTGCTAGCTGGACCATGTCTTAGAAGTGTGTATATACAATGTACCAATAAAGGTAAAAATTTTAAAAAGAAATGTCGCCAAACATCAGCTTCTGAATCATGGGTTTCTACTGACTCCTTAAAAGGGTGTTTGGAGGTTGTGAGGAAAATTTCACAAAATGTCTAAGGCAGGCCAGGAAGAAAATATAGTCTTATGTGGCAGTAAAACATACCATCTAGCATGGTCATTGTACCATGTGGGTGAGATGGTTATGGATCTTAAAGATGATGGCTATAGGCAACAGAGGTTAGATCAGGAGTGATAAGGCTCAGGAGGCTACAGAGCACAGCTGAGCATCCCAGGGTCTGCTTTTGTAATGTGCATTCTAGACTACACTATTCTGTTTCATTTGCTTCTGTGTTCTCATTCCCTACAAGACAGAAAGTTACTGTTTGTTGAAATAGTGAACTTTTAGAGCTGGTTTCAGACAATAGGAGGACCTGGAATGAGACCTTTAATTCAAAGTTAAGCAAAGCAATCTCTGGAGACTCTCCAGGGACTTCCCTCCCTCATCCTTCTTAGTGTCTTGGAGGCCTCCTCTAATGATCTACTGAAGGAAAATCAACATCATGTGATTTGGAGACTCTCGCATAGTATAAGGTAAGTGGTTAAGAACCTACAGGGTCCCAAGACTTCAGGGTTGGAAGAAGTCTCAGGTCACCTGACTGGGATCTTTCAAATAAAAGGAGGAGGTAAGGGACAGCAAGATGAGTTCCTAGTTATAGAACTGCTTGGCAGCAAAGCTTGTACTGAGGACCAGGCAGTGGAAACTGAGGATCTGCTGATTTTTTTAAATTATAAAAATATACTTTGGCTCTGGAGGATGCAAAAATTCCCTATCAGGTGGAATGAAAGGTTGGATTAATTAAGGCCTCTGCCCAGGTATGGATAAGATACAAGGTTATCAGTTTTTTCACCTAAGGGTAGCCCTGAAGAGTTGACAGGAGAAGAAAAACTTGAACAGAATCATTTAGAGAAAAATAAAAAAGGCCCCAGAAGGTTTCTCAGATACTAAAACAGCTCATCAACAATAGGCTGACAAAGGAAGCACATGGTTTTGATTTCCCAAAACACATTATCAGACTGGCTTTAAAAATGAGAGAAGAATGTGCTCTAGGCAAGACCGATTTTGGGTTTTCTGAATCCCAGCTGGCTAGAAGGACTGTCAGACATGCAGGAGAAATCCAGAAAACAGATGGAGTGTCTTCCTTTGATTGCAACATGGCCCAGGGGAGCTCTGCGATTGGAATATTGCTAGTGGTGCTAGTACAGGCCCTGGGCAGTGACTGTGGCCCAGTTATGAGGGTAGAGACAGTGTCTTGCAGAGACAGGCTCTGGGTACACCTGCCTGCTAAAGAGTCCAGTCCAGGACCAGCTTACAGGGCCCCAAGTTGTAGGGCCACCCAAAACTTTCAAGTTCTCTCCACTTTTCGCCCCTGTTCCCGAACAGCCTCTACAAGCACCATCAAGTTTGGCTCCTTTTTGGGAAGAGGAACCTGACTGGCATCTCTTCAAGATCAGGGAAGTTGTAATGGATGGGGGAGATCTTGCAGTGCCAGGGACCGTTCCTGGATGGGTCTCAGTCAAGGATCCTGTGTTGTGTGGGCTCACGAGAATTAGGACATCCTCAACACTCGATGTTTATCATGATGGTAGCTTTGTCAAGGGCCACTGTTGTTCAACCTCATTCGCCCTCTTCTTAGAACAGGCTGATCTCCTCTGTGCTATTCTGCACCTTCTGCTGGGTGTCCTGCAGCCATCTCATATGTGGCTCCACCTATCCAACTCCTGGCTCTCCATGGGAAATAGCAGAGCATTCTGTTGCCCTCCCTTCAGTACACATCAGCCTCACCCCCGCCCCCGCCCCCGAGACCCTCTTCTGATCTTCTGCATAGAGATACCTTTCCTCCTTGCCTCTCCACTGTCCACTACCCACATGGCTCCCAGAAATCATCTGACCATGTAGGTCTCACTTCTGCTCAGACCCTTGGCATATCTCCCGGGTCCGCTGATGGAGAAGCAAGATCACCCCAACACAGGCAAGACCCTGTGTGCTCACTCAGGCCCCGCACTACCTCTCTGCCTGCCCTCCCTCACTGCACTGGAGCCTGCCCATCTGCAAAGCCCCACGTGCCCACCCTGCGAGTCCTGCCCTCCCGGACTTGCCAGTGCTGCTCTTCCACAAGGCGGCTTCACGACTTGTGTCTTGCACACTGCGATCTGAATGTCCTCCCTCTCCAGCCTGCCCTCCTCCCTCCGGCCTTCACCATCATGTTACTCTCTCTCCCCTCAGAACATGACCTTTAAAATGTACGGGATTCCTGACCTTTCTGTTCACAAGGGATGGGGTGCTGTGCGGCGTGTACCCCAACCAGGTGGAAGTGGTCCTCTGTCCGCCCTTGTGCTCCTCTGCCCAGGCTCTCTGCAGCGCTCATGTCCAGCAGCTGTTGCTCCCTATGCCCATGCACCTCACCAGACCCTGGCAGGACAGCAGGTGGAGGAGGGTGCGGAGGAGGAATCGCCTGCTGCTCTGGGTGGGGGTGCGAGGCTGGGAAAACGGGAGGAGACGAGAAGGAGGTCAGGGCTTCTGGGTGTCCGGACATGGCTCAGAATTCTCCTTCATCATTCCTAGGCGTGGCCTCAGGTTCTTTATCCACAAAATGGGATGATCACAATGCTCCATCCTTGGTGGGTGTTTAAAACCCACCTAAGATCAGGAAATTCAAAAATTCTCTATATACAAATATGAAACTCCCTGCACATTCTCTTCTGACCTGTCGTCTTCCACGTCCCAAGCCCCATCCTACATTACCCACTGAATACACTGACCGAGGCTTCCCTGGAAACCTCAAAATCAGGATGCTCCGAAAGGACCTGTTTCATCTCGTATTCCCCTTTCCTCACCCTGACTTCCTGTCACGGGCTCCAGCTGTATAGACTTGAAATGGAAGGGTAACCCCACCCTCCTCCCTGTCCCTTACAAGCCAAATAAAGCCAACCTCTGTATCTTTTAAGTCCTGCTTTGAAAAGTTCATTTACTTTGTTGGTACATATTTTCTGATCACATTCATTACTGGGAATTAGATCTTGTTTTCGCCATGCGCTTGAGAGCTACCTCCTCTGTGACTCTATCCGTGTCTCCTGCCAGCTCCCTGGTTTATGGCACCAGCCTTCAGGGAGGACGCCCACCTGCTGCTGCTTCTGTCCCACCCCCCCCACCATGGCAGTGGCCAGAGATTTCTGCTAAGACGCAGAGCATTTCTGCTACTCCACAGCTTCTGTTGGTTTAGCCACCACACGTATCGCAAGATCTGAAAATCCACGGCCTTATCCCAAACTCCTCTCTGGCAGCTTCATCCCAGCTCTGTGTGTCCTTACTCGCCCTGCACGACTCAGGGCGACAGGGAAGCGCGGCTCAGATGCTGAATGGGAAGAGACACAGGGAAGACAGGCAGGTAGAAAAGAGACCCCAGGGAAACCCTAATTTTAAAATTGTATTTTAAACAAAAACTGCAGCTTCAAGATGCAAAAGATACTTATTCTTTTTTCCTTTCCAGTCAAGGGCATTTCCTGGTCATCCCCCCAAATTCCCAGCCCCTGTAAATTGGGGTTTGGGACCAGAGCTTTTCAACCGTGAACTGCATCCTCTTCTGCCTACCTCTGGGCTTAGACTGGTGAATGAGTAGATAGTGGGGACACACATGTCCTTGATTCCCAAGCTGAAGACACCTCATGACCATGCAGATATGCCAGTTTTAGCCCATAGTGCAGCTCTCTCTTGAGAGGCCCCGCTCCATTCTCTGAGTGCATCATCCCGCCCCTGCGCTGAGCTATATCCCTAATCCCTTGTTATTTTTATTTTCGACAGGGTCTCCCTAAATTGCTCAGACATGGGTTCCTCTTGCCTCAGCCTTCCAAAGCATTAGGATCACATATGTGTGCCCATTAGGCCTAGCTCTGGCTATGGACTTTTTTTGTGTGGTACCAGGGATCAAACTCGGGCCCTTGTGTGTCCAAGGTTGGCGCAGTATCACTTGAGTTAAACCCCCAGCCCATGGCTGTGACTTTTAAACTTCTGCCTAATGAACCTCTTTATGCCTGGCATGGATGCATGCTGACAATTCTTTTTCTGTGATGGAAGCAGAGAACTTACAACCTGCCTCATGGTGGGGTGAGTTGGGGTTTATGTCTCCTTTTCAGGGACCTCCTCGGTCCCCTGTCTGGCAACACCTCTGCCTGTCACTCCATAGTGAAGCCCTCCTCTTCCTGTAGAAGCCCCCAAGTCACCTCCCAGGAGCCTGCAGTGTGGCCCCGAGGGACAAACAGCAGCACTTAAGACCACTCTTACACAAGACACGGAGACATAACATGAAAATTATGCCACATCACCCCACCAAATAGGACAACCGTGGATGTACCAGTGGTCTGAGTCCTTACGCTGGTCCTGTGAGTGGGCAAAGCTGATGTCCCATTTGGTCAAGCGGGTCCAGAAAGGCATCCCTGGTTTCTCAGCTAGCATCACACTGGTGTTAAGTGGCACAGCTCACCGTGAGTCCCCCAGTCCTACTGCCAAGTCTGTGCTCTTGCCACAGCCCAGGGCTCCCCAGAAGCAAAGATTGGTGGGATAGACTCAGACCCTGACCTCAGACTCTACCTCTACCTCCCCTCTGCCCGGTCTGCAGTGAAGTCCACGAGTCCCACCTCAGAATCCACGTGAGGCCTCCAGAGCCCTTCGCAGCCCTGGGAGCGGGAGGGATCCCTAGCAGAGCAATGGCACAGCCCCTCAGCCCCGACTGGAACCTCAGAACCGTCACTGTCAGACAGATGGCTTCCACCAAACAAAACCAGCTCCTTCCTGCTGTGCGTGAACAACTTCCAAAAGGTTAACATAATTAACACTCTGTCCTTCTCGTGCTTTTCAAAGTCTTTTTATACTGCTATTATTTCTGCACTGAGTCATCTCTTTGAAAAAACCTCCTCAGGCTTAGCTTTAATTTCTTTCTCACTCAAGGCCCCATGCCTATACTGCTTTTTCTCTTTCTCGTCCCTGGCTTTCCTTGGGGACCCTCACCCCATAAACCAAGCCTGCCAGGATCCCAGGATGCTTACAGACCATCTCTCTAAAAGCACAGCAGACCTGACAGTGAGGCTGATGAAATGCCTTCCTCTTTCCCTCCCCGCTGGGCTCCGACCCCATCAAGACAAGATGCCCAAAGGTTAGCTGTCTCCACTTGGGGACAGTGACGCATTCTGCTTCAATCATCCCAGTTCACCTAGTGGCAGTGCCATAGGTTGAATCTGTTTTATAAATCGCCCAACTGCTGAGTCAGTAGAGTTTCCGGTTTCCATAGCGCCATCTGGACACATGGCTACAGTCCTTAGCACATGAGCACTACAGGTACCAGAGCACAGGATGGCACCAGTCTCCCCTCTGCCCTGGTAGTAGGTAGGACCTAGTGCAGGCTGCATAACCTTCACCAAGCCACTGTTTCCTAACCTGTAAATAAAGGCAAGGCCTGAGAAAAAATGATCTGGAAGAGTCCTATAGACCTCAAGTGTCCCAAGCCTGATGGCACAATTGGACTAGACTTAGGGCAAAGTTTATGTCAGTTTCCATCAGCAGTGATGATACTGGGTTTCAGATCTTTCTTGGCAGAGTGGCAGAGGCTGCTGTCAGTACTTGCTTTGACAGGTGGCTTCCTCCGACTGTCCCTGCCCCACCATGCCCAGCCCTCTCCCCTGTGTGGCCTCTGCCACTGGCTCTTTAGAAAGTGTGAAATTGGCCACTGAGACCCTCAGGATGAAATTTTGTATTTCTTAAAGGTTTCCGCCTGATATTTGACTAAGAAAAGCATCAATTCATAAATCTCAAATCCATGGAAGGGGGGGGAAATCCAACTGTTTCTAACATACAGCTTTTGAAAATCAACTAACCCTTTGGGACATTCTGTGAAATAAAATACACAGAAAGAATCAACAGGAGGAAGGCATTCAATTATTCAAAGGAACATCATTAAAGCAAATTCTGCTGTGCTGCTGGGGGCCCGGGCAGAGTCTGTGTTCAAGAGAAATGCCCAATTCCTTTGAGACTTCTAGTACTGACTATTACGAAAATGTAGCCGAGAACATTTTATTACAGTAACAATGCCACTTAGGACCTATGACCGAAAGGCAGCTACGATTCTTAGTGGCTCTGAGGTAATGAACCCATGGCCTTTCGGCTCACGGGTTCTTTACCTGAGCCGAGAAGGTGTCTGATTCAATCATACATCTTTTGCCTTTCCTAACACGAGACAGAAGACTTCAGTGAAAATGTATGAAGGTCACGGCAGCTCACAGCTGGAAGGGGAGCCCAGCCCCTTGGACTGCTCACCTTTCCTTTTGACAACATCCTATGAAATAATTCATTTACAGAGAGTTGGCTCAACCCTGTGTGTTTGGGGAAAAATACAGACGAAAATGTACTTTTTCCCTGGGTTCTGGGAAAGGGATTATTATTATTATTATTTTTTTTTTTCTTTTTGCTTTTTGGAGACAGGGTCTCGCTTTGTAGTTCAGGCTGGCCCTGAGCTCACTATGGTGCCCAGGCAAGCCGCCGCGAACTCAGCAATCTCCCGTCTCTGCCTCCCGAGTGCTGGGATTACAGGCGTGAGCCACCACGCCCAGCATTATATGTGGTAACCGGGGATCGAACTCAGGTCCTTATGCTTGCGAGGCAGGCGCTGGAACCACTGAGCTAACCCTCCGTCCCAAAAGGGATTATTTTTATATTCTGACTTAGCCTTTATTGAGTTTCCAAATCTTCTACAGGGAGTATGTATTTTTTTATGAGAAAATATAAACACTTCTCAAAAACAAACGTTCTCAGTGGTCTTTGCCCAGGCAATGACTCTGTTTTGTTGGAAAAAGATACAAAGAAGAGAGTTTATATATGGATGTTCTACCAGCACTGAGAACGGATCTGCCTTGGTTTAATGCAAATCTCTGTGGTCTCCAGAGAAATGCCCACCTAGGCACAGGACCTGGCAGGAGGGCAGTACCATTCCAAGAGTCACTCCCACATCACCAGGGACAAATCCTAAATTTGGCTTCTTCTGGATGTGAACAAATTTCCTTTCTTTTCCCCAGGGTCTGAGACTTGGCATGTAACTATAATGGGCTGTAGAGTTTTCAAATAAACATTTTCCTCCCGAAGAAAGCTGTTCAGTGATTATAGCATAACTTTCCCAGAAGAGACTCCATTTACCGCCTCTAGTTTAAGAAATTACTTGGCAACAGGATGCAATTTAATTAAAGTATTTACTTAAATGTATGCCCTCTGGGGCCTGAAGGAACTGGGATATTTTTCTAATCAGTTGGCAGTTGGGGTGTTTGTTTGACCATGGGTCAGGTTTCTTCTGACGATGAAACACACGCATACACACACTCGCACACACACACACAGTTTCTGAGAAATGAATCTCAAAATCTTCTAATTGATATGCTAGCAAAAAGCAAAACACCACAATTTTCAGATCTTATAAAAGCTGTGCAGAACTTCAAATGTCTGATATCTCCATTTAGCTTCAGAAGCTGTGGAAAAAGCCCTAATTGTAGTATCTTCTGCAGGAAAGTCAGAAGCAGTGATTTAAATCAATTGTTTTCCCTAGCCATGTCCTGATCCTTGTATATTTGAGCTCTCTGAATAATGTGCTCGGTTCAACATCCCAACAGTCTTTCTGTGCCAAGACAACTCTCAATTTTGAGAGCTGGAATGTATGCCTTTCTTTTTCTGTCTTCCTTTGTTTCCATTTTGTTAAACACATGTCCCAAAGGGCCTCGAGCACTGTCTGGTGGGTCTTCCTTCAATACACAGTTATTGAATACACACACCTGTGGAGTGGAGTGGAAGAAAGTGGGCCTGTAAGCACAGCAGAGGGGGCAAGAGCATCCCTGTGGTCTTGGACCAATATGCCTAGGCCAGGCTCAGGGGGCCCGCGTCACCACTGTGACCTCCCAAGGCTACAAAGAAGGCTCGAGAGCCCTGAGTTATTGTGAACACCCCACAGGCCCACAGCTGGGGACTTGGGAGTGAATATCTGAAATTCCCTACAGGCCTCCAGCCAGTCTGGCACCTGATCTCTACTCCTAAGGGCTGCCTGCCTTTCTCTCTGTGCCTCTGGTCTCTATCCTGCATGTGCTCAGAGACACAGGTAGAGACAGCAGCCAGTGAGCAAAGGTTTGGTCTTGTGCCCACTGCTCACCTTCAGCAGAAGTTCTAGGGAAGATTCTCAGACATGTTTTGTGTATATTGAGAAGATCACTTCTGATGCGGGAAGTCAGTGCAGGCACTTAGCCAGCGACACCCTATCTCAAACTATGGTCCAAGCATTCCTTGCTCATGTGTGCCCACCTGGACACTAAAACTCAAAACCATGCTGCAGAAATGGACACTCAGCAGTGGTTCTGGTTTTTCTGCACATCAGTTCAACAACAAAGATTATTTTACACCACCATGAGTGATCTGTTCTTCCCATCTGTGCATAAGTGTCCTTATGTTTTCACTTGGGTAATGGATAGAAATGTTGACCACTACAAAGAAAAGAGAAGAGTGTGCTAGAGTTATTTCCAGATTAATGTCAATCTGTTAATGAATGGGTCAGAGTAAAAATGTGCTTCTACAGGAGTCCCTGTAACGTAGCTTGGGGTCACGGCCAAGAGCGTGGTGAGGGGGACACAGTCACCGGGTGAGAGTCTTGCAGTGCTGTTGCCGACCCTCTCTGAGCTACAAGTTGCTTTTCTAAAATGCAGGGGAGATAAGGACACAGGGCTGATTTGAAGATTATATGGAACAAGTGATATAAAGCCTCAACCTGTGCCTACTATACAACTTAACCCACCAGAAATGGAAGCAATGCGCTGTAGTCTGGTAGGCTTGTAAGAATATGAAAGAATTTATTATATATCCCCAGAAAATCATATCACGGGCATCTACTTGGTATAATAGCAACCGTATCAAAATGATAATGCACTTATTTGATTTTGTTTGTTTTTAGAGAGCTCATGACAACTCCCAGTAATCTTCTAGCAAAGCTCACCATCTGTTTCATAATCCGCTCCAGACACACTATGGGGAATGTTCTCTCTCTCAGTCTCTGTCTTTCTCTCTCTCATATTGACTATTTTTTTCAGAATCTATCCTTTTCTGCTAACAACCATGGCAACCACCTCCCTTGTACATTTCTCTTTGTTCATCATTAGCATCTTCTGAAAAATGGCTATGAAGTAGCATGTGGTATCCCGTCACAGGCACAACTGTATGATGGTTAATTTGCGTTAAAAATATCTGTCTCCTCAAAATGTATCATTTCTGTGTGGTGGAAGTATTCAAAGTCCCTTCTCCTACCTCCTTCAAACGTACGGCACCTCACTGTCATGTATATGTGGTCACCCCGCTGTCAACAGCACAGCAGAGCTTCTAACTAATCAACTACACCCTTCCCTGTGGAAATCTCATCTCTGTTCTGCTCTCCACGATGATGATGCTACTTCGGGTTTACAAACTTCATTTGTTTTATAGTTTTGGGGAAGATGGCAAATGGGATTGTTTGCAAACTGAAGCATTTGTGAAGCGAGGGATTACTGTATACACTGGGCTCCACTTCCTTATGCTCCATGTGTGAGACAGTGCAGCGTTTGGCTCTCTTATTTCACTTAATACTGCTCTATTCTCTTCCAGCCAGGTTGTCACGAGTGACAGGATCTCCTTCTTTCTATTCAAACGCTATCTCCAAGTGTGCATGGACTGCCTTGTCTTTTAGCCTTACTCAGCTGATGGACACGGAGGGTGATCTGGTTCCTGGCTGCTGTGAACAGTGCAGTGATAACGTGACTGTGCAGCTCTCTTTGACACACCGATTTCAGCTCCTTTGGGTTTACAAACTTGATTTCCAAACATAAAAATATTTTTATAGAAAAACAGTAAATCACTAACTAGGGAAATGTAAGCCTTAGCTGAGATTTTACCAATTGTAGTAAGAATGACTATTCTCAACAAAAGGAGTTTGCTCAGCGATGGGATGGCTGGGTCTTGTCACACTGCTGATTTTAATTTTTTGAGGAACTTCCATAGTGGCTGAGCTAGTTTACATTTCTACCAACACTAAACGTTCAAGGTGCCTTTTACATCCTCATCAGCACTTGTGACTGAACCCAAGGCCTTCACAATGATCTACATTGATTGATAGATTCATGCATTCATTTACTTTAGATAGGCTCTTGCTAAATCACTGAATTTCCTGGGCTGGGCTTAAATTTAGGATCCTCCTGTTTCATCCTCCCAGAGTGCTAGGATTACAGGGATACATCACCATGCCTGACTTCTTTTGTTGAGAATAGTCATTCTTACTACAATAGGTAGATCTCACTAAGGTTTACATTTCCTGAATTAGTGATTTAATATTTTTCTATAAAAATATTTTTATGTTTGGAAATCACTTGTATGTTTTCCTTTGTGAACTGTCAATTTGTTTCCTTGCCCCTTAGCAAGCATTTTTCCCATACATGTTCTGGAGATGTTTATTCGGAACCACTGTCGGGTGGACAGTTCACAAATATTTTCTCCCACTCTGTAGACTCTCTACTCTGACAACCGTTTCCCTCACAAAGCTTTTAGTCTGATGTAGTCCCAGTTGTCTGTTGTTTCTTGTGCTTTGGAGTCTGGTTCTATCCTTGATCCTCCAAGTCCAAAAAGTTTGTGGCTATTTTCAAAGAGCTATACAATGAGCCCACAAACTCAGATCTCCAAGTACTCATAATAAAATGAAGATTACTGCGCAGAGAGCCTGGAGGGACACTGGGCCATCTTTTCCCTTTAGTTACTTGGACTCCAGTTGCTCTGCAGCCCTTTGCCTCACCTGGGACATTTTAAGGTATCCTCATCAGCACGGAATTAAAATGAAATAGGAGCTCATGAAGTTTGCTTTCTCTCGGGTGTCTACATCAGCTACCGCCACCTGCTCTGACTATTTCCATCAGAGTGTGAAACTCTGCAGACTCAGAAGTGGAACAGCCCATTCAGCAGGCATCAGCCCCTCCCTCCCTCCCTCCTTCCAATTTGTGGGGGAAGAAAATCAAGGTTCTCGAGTCTCTTGCAAATCTATCAAGCTGATCACCTTGGGAGGTCATTTCTCAGAACTGCTACAGTTCTCCTGCTTGGCTTTTCTAGAGATGATAACTCAGAGTGGACAAGTGGAATCGGAGTCCTGTGCCATATTTAGTGACTGGTGGTGGGTGCAGGCTTGTCCTAGGCCCGCATTATTAAATGGCCATTGTGGACACAGTGTAGGCACATGCAAGGTGCAGAAATGACCAAAGCCTCCCATGCTGCATGCAGGGAAGAGCTTCTAGGGACCCAGTGACAGGGTGCAAAACAAACAGATAGGTAAATAGTCAGTGCCAATAACAGATCACCCTAGCTCAATAAAACATCTCTATGAGGCAATTAGCAGTTCATAAAATCTGTTAACTAACTCCAAACCTCTGCACCACTCCTGAAGTGCTCTAGCTATTAGGGGGCCCTTGGGAAATATTAGCTTTCATTGCAATGAATCATATGCCATCGGCAAGGTAGACTAAGACTGCTCACTGAAAGGATAATGTCTAAAACATCCTTCCCCTCTGCTGACTGCAGAGAGTCACAGTTCAGACCATCTGAACACTAAATGGTCCCAGGAGACAGTTCTGGGCGTGGCCAGGGAAAGAGAAGAGGGGAAAGCAGCCTCAGTGTGAGTCTTGTTTTCCTTGCAGGTGGAATGAGAGTAACACTCTGGTAAAACTCTATCATGATTTAAAAAGCAGGGATATAAGTTGTCTACCATCTAGCACTGTTCTGAAGCCACAGGGAGCTGGAAAAACCTCTGCTAGCAGCAGTAGCGGTGTTGTTTGCAACTGGTGTTTGCAGGGTACTTGGAGTCCTACCCAAAGTCCCTGCAAGAACACTGAGAGGCAGTGCTGGAGATTTAGCTCAGTGGTTCTGGCGCCTGCCTCGCAAGCGCAAGGTCCTGAGTTTGATCCCAGTAACCACATACAATGCTGGGTGTGGTGTCTCACGCCCACCAGCAATCAATACCACATACCACAGTGCTGGGCTCTGCACTCGGGAGGTAGAGGCAGGAGGATTGCTGAGTTTGAGGCTTGCCTGGGCTACATAGTGAGCTCAGGACCAGCCTGAACTACAAAAGCGAGACCCTGTCTCAAAAAACAAACAAACAAACAAAAAAAACAAAAAAAAAAACACCGAGAGGCAGCACCCACAGCCTTGGATGAGAACCTAAGGCTGAGCGAATGCCGGCTAGGCCTGCCTTGGCACCTCTATGGTGAGCTGCTTCCTGAACTGAAAAATCCCTCATGAGTGAAAAAGTTACCTTCATAACACAAAACATTAAAAATCACCCCTATAACAGAAACAAATTTGTAGAAAAAAACAATTCTAACTGATAATACCTCTCACCAATTTGCTGTACAGAGATGACAATGGTTCTGTGACATTAGCTGTAGGGCTTATACCACACATGAGGTCCTACGACACTCCGTGGGGACATGCCGTTGGGAGGATGGATGGGGGACTGGATGGACAGATGGGTGGATGGATGGACAGATGGGTGAATGGATGGACAGATGGGTGGATGACTGAGTGTAGGGATGGGATAGATGGGCAGGTTAGGTGGTTAGAATCAAGAGCATATAAATGTATGGCTAGATGGGAAAGTTTTTGTGTTCCTGAGTTTCCTAATACTTTTCGGAGTTACTCCTTTACTTAGGTGTCTATTCAAGCATTACCTCCTCAGAGGGGCCTTTCCTGGCCCACTTTAGTAAAACACCTCTTCGCTCTCCCCTGTTCTCTGGCCCCTAATCCTGTTCTTTCTTAATCAGAGTACTTCTGATTATTACCTTTTAAGATATTTGTTCTTTTTTATTTTGGTCTTTCTTATGCTACATGTTTGACTTTGTTTTTTCATTTTTATATCCCCAAGGTTGAGAAATAACCCAGTACTGAGTAAGTTACAATGAGAAATCTTTATATTTATATATAAAAAATATATTATAAATATTTTTATATATTATAATAAATATATATTTATTATAACATATAAATATGTTTTTATATATTTTATATATTTATATATTATATATAAAGACATATAAAATATATATAATTATATATAATCTATCTATATCAATTTACACAAACATATCAATAAGTGGTAGCACCACTTAAATACAGATTAACATGGAGTCCACACAAGGTCTGGACTCTGTAGAACAAGCAGCATAGCGCAGTACTTCCACGCATTTCCCATTGGACCTTAAGCTCAATTTCCCCTGGGGACAAGGCCTGAGGGGCCACAAAAGGTGGGCAATCCCTGTCCCTTGTAACTTCTCAGCCAACTGTTCCTATGTACCAAACCACCAGGCAGCTGTGAGCAGAATAGGGAGATTCTGCTAAAGGAATCACTGAGACGGACTCTGTTTATGACTTGCACTGCAGCTCCCTTCACTTTTGTTCCCATTCAGTTTTCCACTCACCAGGGGATAGGTCTGTGCCACGCTGTGGTCTGTAGCTGGGTGACCTTGCACCAGGGAAGGGATAATGGAAACACTAAGTGCTTGTGGGCTTGGAGGTTTTCTGGGAGCCTCCAAAGCACGGGAAGCAGGGAGAGGACCTTGGCTCAGGATACTGCACCTGCTCACACTGAGAGCGCAGCACATCCACCCTGCCACTCTGGTCACAGGACAGAAGGGCTTCAGCTCCAAGAAAGAGCTCAGTCCACCCAGGGTTAGGATCAATGGGATAAGGAGCCAGCTCTCCAGAATCACTTCCTGAAGGAGGGAAGCAAGATCCATCTCAACTTTTAAAATTAAGTTTACAAAAAAAAAAAAAAAAACCCAAAAACAATCTCCCCACTTTCAAGCCATTTTTTTCCGAAGGCTCCAGCCATACATTTTAAATCCCCAAATCTTGAAAATATGACCACCTGGTACACATGTGAGTCTTTCATACAGCAACTGAACATTTTCTTCTATGTTTCCCAAAGAAAGGTAGAAGAAATTTCAGCTGCTTCTTCCTTGAAAGCATCAAAGAATCCTTGAGGTGTTTCAGGATACCGAGCATCCCATCTGTCATGTCACAGGCAGAGCTGGCTGGGTCCAAGTTCTGTCTCACTCTTCCCTAGAGCGGGGTGACCTTGGACGAAAGACTGGATTTCTGAGTCTCCTCTGCTGTAAGCTGAGCGGGCTTGCTGGAGTCACCCTACTCTGTGGACTCCATGACTTCTCGCTGTGTTCTAGAACTGGGTCCTCTGTGGGCTCCACTCCAATACCCAGAAACCCATGCTTCCCTGACTGCAGGATGCTGTGCATGTTTCCACTGCCCTTGTCTATTCTTCCTTCGTGCTTTCCTAGTGACTTCTGGTTGGTGCTGGGAGCCCTGGGTCCTGTTTTGAAGGCCCTCTCCCCGATGGACCAGGCCCAGAGCCACTCTTCTGGAAATGTTCGTATACCATTCATCAAAGCGTCTTTTAACTGTATGTATTCAACTGCCCCCCAAGAGGGCAAGAGACTGGTTCTGAGAGAGAGGAGATGAGTACATACTTGATGGATGAATTCATAAACAAAAGAACAAATTTATTTAGTTTTATATCTTCTCTCATAGGCACTTGGCAATAAGGCAGAGAGAACATATTCTGAGGAAAGCATAACTGCCCTAAGAGTCTTTATTCCACCCCAGCTCACAGCAGGGGATAAAGGTCATGGATTTTTAATGATTTTGTTGGTGGCCATTACCTTGTCTCTCCAAGGTGTTGCTTAGTGAGGCCCATTGGAAAGAGCCACTTGTGTTTGCCTGGTTTTCAAACATCCTGATTCCAATGAGAAGACTTGCCTTCTTTTGATCCCAAACACAATCTACCCACAGACAAAGTCCTTAAGAAAACTTATATAGCTGGAGGCTAAATATAATTTTGAAAAAAAAAGAAACTCTAACTACCCAAATCCTCTACTAAAATCTTATCCTTTAAAAGTCAGGAATTACTTCTTATCATTTACATATTAACAACAATTTTTTTTCACTCCTCCACAAGGCTCATCAGGATATTTTGCTAATGGAGGTAAACCTCAGTTTCACACAGGATTTACTGTCCCATCTCTGCTCGTTCTTGGATGGATCCAGCCCTAGAGCAATAGCACATGTTGCTCTTGCTTTCCTGCCACTTCCAGCGAGCCAGAGGCTCTGCCTACAGGTCTTTGCTTTCTGAAACCCACAGCTGCCCCTGCACGGGGCTGGAGAGAATGGCTTGGAAAGGGGGTTCTGACA